>LGAG01000360.1:257300-267708 GCA_001278395.1 Lerema accius
TCTCTCTATTTATCTAGCAGCCTTTAAACTGGTCCACTGCTGGACCTGGCCTCCCCTAGTTTGCGCCACTCCGACCGATCCTGTGCCCTCTGAATCCAGCGGATACCCGCTGTTTTCTTGAGGTCATCAGTCCACCTGGTCGGAGGGCGTCCAGCACTCCATCTTCCTAGACGTGGTCTCCATTCGAGGACCTTTCAAGTTCATAAACGGGCATCTAAACGTAAGTCCACGTGGGGCACTGACGTAATGTAGCTAAGCAAATATTACGTCGTCAGAGCACTATTTATATGGCGTTATGAATCATGAATTACTTCCTGTTACCTACAATGTGTAGTTATAGTTAATAGCTTACTTTGTTTCCTGGAGGTAAATTAATGGTTCTTAAAATTGAACAGGTCAACTATATCTCATACTAAGAACATCTACATTGGGGATTTAAATAATAATAATAGAAAAAGAAATCGGGTTGCAAAATAAATTTTTAGGGTTTGGAAGCACCGTAATAAGTATTAATTAATTAAAAAAATATATAGCATAGGTCATTATTAACGTGGAGATGAAAGAACGCCACTTTACATGTATAAATCTGTCAAGCCGTTTTGGCTGCAGAGCATGCCAAAGTTAACATACGTCATAATACAATACACTCGAAAAATATTACCTCCTGGCGTAGTCGCTAAATATAGTCTGTTTTTTAACAAAAATATTCATTTTCAAAGCAGTATTTGTGTATATTTGCTTATGTGATATTGAAGTGATGTAATCACTTAAACGTTACTGGAAAAGTGTGAATAACATGAAAATATGTGATTTCCGTTACAAAGTTAAAACTGTAGGTTTAATGTTAGCCCAAATGTCTTTTAAAAAATCGGGTGGTACGATTCTGCAATCCAAAAGTCTATTTTAGTTCCTAACAATAAAGCAAAACGCCTTAAACAATTTGTAAAACTGAAACTTTTTACCAAGTTTCGAGAAATTTCCTCCGTGTTTACTATAAGAAACATACAAACGGCCAATAAATAGTGTAAAAAGGAATCGAGCATTGTATCCAAACAAGGAGAGGTCATTCACCCGACTTAAATTCACGGTCAAGTAGAGCTCACCTGTTAGTTTAATTTAACCTTGAACACAAAATACTGAATAAACTTTAACATTTTACCAGAAAAAGGTATAACTCAGACCAAAAAATATAATAGACTCAGTGTTCAGAACAAAAAATGACGTCAGTTTTTTTCTTTTTTATACGATCTGACGTATGTCACCGAGCACGGTCTGCCGAGCAATGTACCGGGAAACGTTATCATTTGTTATTAATGTTATGTTTTTCCCTACTACGCTTCATTCCGAAGACTGCGTCTATATATTTTTTGGTCTGTGACATAGACCTCGATAAAATATGATTGATGTTAAAACAAAAAAAAATAAAAACTATTTCTAAAGAAGCCTTTTTACCCGACTGCGCTAAACAGAGGGTAATACTTATCTAATGTATGTATGTCATTAAATTTTTATTATCATAAAATATCCTTTTGTTTTTAATTGAAACATTAAGGTTGCTAGGTAGATGAATATTAGTTTTTTGCATTTCTACTATTTCATTGAAATGTAATTTTTTACCAATTTTATTTTAATTAATACACAAATGGCTAGGGGTTTATCAACTCATATATTATGGATAGAGTATATGGTTGACAACTTTTTTACAAGAAATAAAGTATATTTAGATATGAGAAGAATATATATATTTTTTTTAACTGCCTCTAAGTCTAACATGTATAGTATTAAAAAGTATAATGCGCTGAAAAACAGTATAGTACCTACATCTTTAATAGTATAATCGGCATCCCTACTAGGATATCAGATGGTCCATATAATCGTATATCCGCATCCATTATGTAAATACAGATTGCATCGATTTGAACCTAATTGAATTTAACTGACTGCGAGGGAAGACGCTGTAATGGATGCAAATAGAATAATCTTACATTATACGCCCTAGCGGAATATATAGGAAAACTTCCTTTCTTTTATTGTGTAATTATTGTACCGCAAGATATTTGTATTAAGATTCTCGTTAAATTATAGCTTAAAGGTTTTAATGAATGTATTACTCCATTAATTAACGATTGAGACTACTATACGTAACTTAATTTCTCTTAACCCTTTCTTAAACACTTAAACAGAGTTAGAAAGAGACGCATATAGTAGAAAATGCTCTATCAGTCGCGATCTTTATGTGATTGATTCATTTGAAAATAGCTAGATAGATGAACACAAACCCTACATTATAATAAAAAAATATCCCAAACGTGATCTAATTTTACCACGAATTCAAATCCGATCAATTTTTAACCCTAAAAATCATCATCTAAAACAAAAACTCCTAGTTTTAATTTCACATACAAACCCGAGTAATAACGAAATAGACCACAATAATTTAGGCAAAGACTGAAGCAAAAAAAAATGGTCACTTACCTCTAAATCATTCTTGGCATGATTCAGCTTCTCCAGGTGAAGTCTGAGCGCATCCACTGACGTCACAGGTTCATCCTGGATGTCATTCTTATCCAGGATAGCTTTGATCTTATCCACCAGTTGGCAGAAGTCCTTCCAGATCTCCAGGTCTTGCTCCAACTGCGCTTGGCGAGACTTCGCCGAGTTCAGAGTATTCTTCAAAAGTTGGTTGTGTTTTTGATGATCCTTAGATAGTTCCTCCTGCTCTGAAGATGTTAGCGACGGCCATATCTTATCAACAATGTCCTGCATTCGCTTCCCAACTAAATCCTTCATTTCCGGTTCCGAAGAGTTGAAGAACGACTTGTGTTCCTCCAAATCTGACTCGATATTCTCGAAATCAGTTCCATTCTTCCCCATTCCCAGTCTAATTCCAGCTTCGTTCACCCAAATGTTCAGTTTCTCTACCATCTGCAAATATTGCTGACGGTATTTCTTGTTGTCTTGCAAATGTTTTTCTCTGTTAGCCAATTCGGCTGGTAGAGACGTGTTTAGCGAGTTAGCTTCCGAAACCATTTCTAATAGAGTACCCGGTACTCCATCATCACTTTTAATAACATCTGTAATCTTTGTTAGTTTGTTTAGATATGTTTGAACGTTTTTCGCTAGCGTTGCATGTTCTATTAATTTCTTGTCTACACTCGCGACGTCTCTGTTTAGAAGCGGACGTGAATGAACGGCTGCTTCATTGTCGTGAAGCCATTGAAGTATTTCAGATAGATCTGAAGCAAGTTTCTTATGTTCAGCTGCGGCTCTTTCATGTTCCTGACGTTTAGATTCTACTGTCCTTCTTAGAGTTAGAAGTTGTTGTTTCAACGACTGAAGCAATTCAGTTATATTATTTCTATCAATAACTGTCCCTTCTGCGGCAATTTGTTGACCTTTATCAGTAGCAGTTGCAAGTAAAGCTTCGCATCCTTGAATTTTAACAATAATATCATCGTAACGCTTAATCTTATCTTCAAGGGTGTCATTAGATTTCTCAATTTCTGACGTCAAATCAGTGTATTTAGCAATAAATTCCTCGATTTCCTTCACGAGTGCGAAGAATTGTTCGCGCAGTAACAATAGTGATTTGAGTTTTGATATTTGATCTTCTATCGTACTCATTAAATCGTCTTGCTTCGTAAGGATATCTTGTAAGTCGTGCAAATTGCCACCTTGTAGTTCATTTAACATGGCTTTATTTTTCTTTAGGTCCGCAAGAATCGACTCGTAAGCTTGAATAATCGGCTGTACATCCTCTACTTTACTACCAATAGGTTTGTTCAGCGCTTTGAGCTTATTCTGAATTTCATTCAAGAATTCTAAAGCGGCTGCTATTTTAGCTGCAGCATCTTTGTACTCCTTAATATGTTTTAGAAGGATGTTTTTCTTATCGTTAATCATAGCGTTGATTCTAGCAAACCTATCAGATAGTACGTTAACTTGTTCTTTAAGTTGTAATTTGTTAGAATCTGATAAACTGTCGAGAATGTCTTTTGATTTGTCTTTGATTTTCTTAATGTTTTTATCAACATCTTCAGCCTCTTTGCTAAGTTTTTCAAATTTAGCTAACTGCTCTTCTAGGAGCTGAAGACTTGTTGTGCGAAGTTCAGGAGTGGCTGCTACTTCAGCTTCATTAAGCCAGCTCTGGCACTTAGCAACATCTGCTTCAAATTCATTTCTACCTTGCAAAAGTTTGTTAAGAGCCGCAAGCTTATCATCAATATCTACTTTCGCAGATGTGTAAGTTTTATTTAAATCGTCCAAAACAGCTTGTAATTTCGCGCGATTTTCACTCGAGCAGTCCTTTGATACTGCATTGCCTTGACGTATAACTTCAGCAAGTGTATCATTATTGAAATCAGAGAGTTCAGTTTGGTGTTTTTTATGAACTGCAATTTCTTTGTCTACTTTAGCTACTTCTAAAGGTACAGGACCACCGAGCTTTTTGATTTCTGCTACTTTAGCTTTAAGCCAGTTTTTAGCTTTCTCTATGTCGTTTTCTAACTTCTTCCTGACTTCCGTACAACCACCTAGCCTTTCAATCTCTTGCTTAATGAGGGACGCAAGTTGTTTCTGTTTAGATGACAGCTCAGACAATTCTGATTCTAATTGCATCTGTTCAGAAGGTTCAAGTTCGGCTTGGATGTTGCTAACTTTCTTTTCTAGAGAATCTATTACAGTTTTCTTGCCATCGGTTTCTTTGAGCAAATTAGCAGCCTTCTTTTGCCTTTCTTTGACAGATTTACTATCATAACCGAGAGGTTCTGGATGCATCATGTTGTCAATTTCCTTCTGAAGCCATTCGTTTTGAGCAGCCACTTCACTCTTGGTACCATCAATTGCTTTGTAAGTAATTTCAAGCATTTGTAACTTGCGTTGAATTCTCTTAGCGATGTCATTGTATCTTCTTTCCACGGATTTCATCTGAAAGAAAATATTGTTTAAATAATCATTGATACTAGCAGCTATTAAAAAATTACTGCTAAAAATAATTAAGGGCCATATGGAAAAATTTTACAATATAGCCCATGTCACTCCTATAGTGAAAACCAATTCAATGTCACCTCATATTAAAATCTGACAAGTCGTATGAGCTGTACAGCGTGCCAAAGAAAGGGACATACATACATAAGCTCAAAAAACTCTCCTTTTGTCGGATCTTAAGCCCTTTTATCTGAAAAATAATCAACATTACTTCAAAAAATCTCACCTGTTCCTCCACTTGCTGAGACTCCAAATTGCTGACGATGTTAATAACTTTAGACCCAACTCCCTTTATGCCATCCACCTTCTCTTTACCGGCTTGTCCAAACTCCGTTGAGAGTTCCTTCAAAGCATTCAGCTTCTGAGGACATGGGAGACCAGATCCTTTATCAGCAAGACACATCTTTTTGAGTACAGAATCGAACCAGTCGTGTATTTCTTGACACCTATGCCGGAAGTCATCAATGATAGCCTGGTTCCCTTTCTCTCTTTCCATTGCTTTGATGATGGCTTTCTCTAAGGCGTCGAGGTCGTCTTCTAGATTGATTTCATCTTCAAGACCTACGAAAAAAAATATTGATTTTTTTTTATTCAATAATTTGTTCACTTTTTAAATGACACATCTTTTCAATCCGAAATTTTTTATGTATTCAAAATTGTACTGATTATCTGATGATTATATCTAAAAATTTTTTGTACTCCATGACATATAAAATGGGAGCTAAATGTCTGCTACTATATACCTCTATTTCAAACACTCGTTTTTTTAGATTTCAAGAAAGAGTTCTATAAACAAGTGAAATTTCCTAAACCTATTTTATACGTAATCAAGCATTACGCATCTTCTAAGTCTTACAATCTATAGTAAAGTTTGATTATCTTAAATTTTTTCTAAGTCTTACATAGTATTTTCTAATGAACAATGAAACCTTACCTTCAGTAGGTATTTCAGTTAATATCCTGTTTCGTTTCTCTCCAAGCGACACCAAAGCATCGCTCATCGCAGCCATATCTTGCTTGGCTGCTTCAGGCCTTAATTTAGAAGGATTCGATAACCAATCCTTGGCTAGAGCATTATGGACTGTAATCCATTCCTGGATCTCTAGCACTTGCTTCATTGCTTCCTCCATACCTTGCACGGCATCTCCTAGCGTCTCTAAGTGGCTTTGTACCTGAGAGATTGGTTAAGTTAACAATAGGTTATTGTACTATAGTTATTTCTCCTATTCGAATCCGATTTTCATTAAGTTAGCAATATTTAATGAGTTGTAAGGTAATTTGTTCTATCGTTGGAATTAGAATGGCATACCATTTATGTTATACCATTAACCATTAACTGTAACAATAAACTAGATGTAGCATTAGTGTGTACTACTGATTTCATTAAATATGGGACTCGAACTGACAATTTTTAAACTCAATGTATAATGAAACAATCGATCCCAGCTCTTTTAACTCTGTACAGAAACCAGACACCTAGCTATGTACATTTATTTTACTAGATTGACAACTTAATTAGTTTCATAAATTCTTATTCTTACTCTAATCCACATCCATTTAGTTGCCAACCCAATAAAAACAAATGCACATCTTCCAACAATTGCTGAACATCTCAAACACCAATATATTCTAAACCTTCATAACCCTAGGCGCCCACTAGGCAACCAGGTTGTTACAGCCGAAATATTCGAGCAACCAATTATATCAGCCAGGTTGGGCAGTGGTTGCGGCAACCAGACGATCATATGACGTTGTATGGCAGCGATTACACGTTGACTGAAGGCAGCCACATACATTCACTAATATTCACTCTGGTTGTCGTGTAACGTGTCGAAATGGCTGACGCAGTGAGTAATAGGGTTCTCACTGAAAACCAGCTGCCATGGGACACGATGTCACATGACATGTGCTGAGGGGGACCCGTTTTCTTCACTATGTGGTGTACAGTATGTATTAGACCTGTGTGTTATTGCATATTGTACAACAAGTATGTGAAGAAATAAATGTTTTCTTTCTTCTTTTTAATTCGTAGCTGCCTGTGTACGCAGGCTCCCATACAACGTCATATGTTTATTTGGCCCTTAGGGTAAAGAGTACCAATAGTTATTAATCTTTATCTTTCATCTAAAATCAGCATAGCAACCGGCAAAACCAATCCATGCAAAGCCTTACCTTAGCCTCTAGGGCTCCTAGTTTTCTAGTAAACTCTGGTTTCTCTAGCGCTCGTATTAGCTCGTCGACACGAGGCAGGGCTTCGGTCGCTCGGGGCGCCGCCCCCAGGGGGCTCGCAGTGCTCTAGCGTGCGAGTGCGAGTTAGTTGCGTGTTATTATGATCGGGTGTGTGCGTACGTGAGTTAACGTATGTGTATGTATGTGTGTGCGTGTACGAGAGAGTTGTGTGTGGGAGTTGAGTGTGTGTGTGTGTATGTGTGTGTGTGTGTGTGTGAGAGAGAGAGAGAGAGAGAGAGAGAGCGAGTGAGTGTGCGCGTATGTAAAAGAATTGTGATATATTTGCGTGAATTACTTGTTTTTAAAATCAAATTATATGTTAACGTATGTATTATATTTTACTTTTTAGTTTATTTAAAGATTTGGAACAACGTTACTTTTTGTACTATCATACTAAGGCACTGTTAGATCTATATTTAGTAACTAACAAGACTAACCTACACTAACAGGAGTAACTTCCGAGGCCCTTCCACTAACAAATGAACAATAACTAATACCTATCACTAACAGGACCTACTAACCAACTAACAGTTCTAAAGTCTAACCCTAGATGCGTCACAATTATTTTTATAATAAACAAACTAAATAAGAAAGTCAGACTATGATTGACTAGAAATAATACTTAAATAGGAACACACTAAATTATTTGTGCCAAATACTTTACAAAAATTTACAAAACACATGATTCTGCACACTTACTAGTATTAGTTTATTTAAAAAGTGTGATTATACACTCAAGAATATGATTATTTTAGTTTATAAAATGTAGTGATGTAGTATCAAGAAAATTTAATCTTTTTATTCGTACTATAAATATATCCCAAATGAAAATGTCATTTAAAAATAAATAAATAAATTTCTTTGGATGTCACTACTATCCACTCCATATGTCCTTGTTCCTTTAATTATCAATCATTGAAATGATGTATAATTGTAGTTACGTATATATGTGTGTGTGTTTGTGTGTATGTGTGTGTAGGTAAGTGGCATAACACCGTGCAAATGTACAGACAGACAGCTCACACGTGAATCACACATGAAAACAGTGCCAATAATATCACACAACACTTAACTAAACAGTGTATTTACATAGTGAATCAAGACGATTTCATTGAATCATTTCACGGAATTCATTAACAAGTTTATTTATGAATAAGATGTTTTTATTTTCATAGCTAGCAATCGAATAGGACAGCAATTAGATATAGTAACACTAAAGGCATCACCAATTCGCTGTAGATTAATAGAGAGAAAACTTTCAATAAACATGGATAATGATAAAATAGTCCTTATTTACATACAACACGGTCGAATTTCCAACAAATCGTCCCAATCCACACAGGCTGGCAACACATCACACTGTGATGATGAAAAAAAAAAATAAACAAATGAATGTTACTCAGTGTAATGGGCAAAATGAAAGTATCAAAAGAACTATAATAACCCGACACTAACTATTCCAAAATGGTCCCAATTCACATTATGACTGATGCCGCCTCATTGATACCAGGTGCAAAAAATACATTGCCAACGAAAGCTTGAACAAATTTCATCAATTAACCTCCGTATTCAAGTACAATACTATGAAAAACTTGTTTGAAATATAAGCTATTAAATAAAATTCATTTGTCAAAAAAGCTTGAATAAAATAACTTAACTTAATATTGCCATCTCTTATTTTCTTTATTGCTTTGTAATTAGTTCTCAAGGAGTAGAGTGAAATATGTCACAAAATCACATATTGTCGTAATTACAGGGTTGTAAAAACCCTGTAAGTCCTCATAGTAATGTTTAAAGCCCTTGTCAAATAGACAGCGTATCGAAACTTAGTAAAGCGTTTGTATTTTGTGATGTATAGGATAGTTAGAATGATGTCAAATAAAAAAGCAGCTTTTCTTCGCTTTTCCATTGTTTAGTCATTAAAAGCGCTTTTCCTTCACGTTTTTTTAATTTACTCATAGAAAAGCGATTCTCTTTCGCTTTTCTAGGTGACTTTATTCAAAAGTTCCTATATATTATAATACAAACACTTCACTACTCTTTCAATCCCTAGTCTATTTGATAAGGACTTAAGTGTCTATGAGTTACATAGATTTTTACAAATTTTTTCATCACTAATTATGTAAGTATACTTCTCGAATACGAAGGTTACTACATAACTATACTACCACCGCCTGTTAACTACGGTACAATAATATTAACTTGTAATACATTACACAAACGTTGGTTCTGTTCTTTTTCGGACCTGGCAAACTTAAAATTCGATTAAATAGCAAACAACACTTAATATTAGTATATATAAATTATATTAAATCATACTCTAAACCTAAATTATGTATCGATAAAATTAATTATCATTAAATTAACTAAAGTAACTAAATATGTCGAAACAATCCTAGTTACTTATAAACCCATAATTAAAATTATAATTAAACTATTTACGCTGTTGTATGTAACATAGGGACCTAATAGATAAAACAGACTTTTGGATATTTAATATTAATCAAATATTCAATATTAATATTTAATACATTATTTGTTGTACTATAACGAAGTATATCCCTTTGGGTATTTAACCCAAAAACTAACTTAAAATTTGTATAAAAGATTTCAGTCAAAAACTAACTAGTCACTAAATCTATTATTTCAAAACTAATTTTCCTAACATCCCACGAAAAAATAACAACGAAACAACAATATTATAAAATATAAATTAGCGCAACAACACGACATTCATAATCACTCAACACTCATACAACAATATAGTTGTATCTTGGCTGCTCTGAAATCTAATATTTTATTACTTTAAAATAATGAAATCTTTCTGCGGCTAGTACCTGATACAGAAAAACAAGGGATCAACATATAAGAGAAAACCATATTATAATAACTTCTACCCGGTCTAGAAGACCTTATAATCAACATTTTGTTGTAAATAAATTGTTAAGTAAGTTTTAATTTCCTCAGACGAAAAAATAAAATTTAAAAAATATGCAGATATCTTCTACCCGGTCTAAAAGACCTTGTAATTGACATTATGTTGTACATAACACGTTAAGTAAATTATAACTTCCTCAGTCAAAAAAAAACTCTTCAATAACTTATATTCAACACCGAAAAACATTTTAAAAAACATTCAAATTCTAAATCAAACATTCCTTAAGACCAAAAAAATTTTATTTTTTTGCTCCAA
>LGAG01000360.1:268009-304101 GCA_001278395.1 Lerema accius
GGAGAGGAGCAGCAAAATAAAATATTCCAGAAACGGGAAAATTACGCGGGCGGAGCCGCCGGCGACTTCTGGTTATTAATTAAAAACTTTTAAAGTAAGCTTTCGCGTCATGCTTATCATAAACATGCATTGTCATCGGGCTGAACCAGTATGCAAAATTTCATGTCCCTACTATTAACCGTTGAGGAGTTCAGGCAATCCTGGCAACAGTATCACGCCATACTTATCATAAACATGCATTGTCATCGGGAATGAAACAGTATGAAAAATTTCAGCTCAATCAGATACCGGGAAGTTGGTCATATTTAACTTGCAAGATTCCACTTTCACATACATACATGGCAAGTTAAATAAAAGCTTATAAAAACAACGCTAACACACTCATACCCCCGCAGTAGGATTCCCTGTGTCGCGGGTGGCATGGACAACACTAATAACACATCACTAACACACATGACCCGAGAACAAACATTTATCTGACATATAAATATCTGCCCTTGGAATCGAATTCGGGACCTCTTGCTTCGCAGGCAGAGTCACTACCAACTAGGCTACGGGGTGGTCAAAAATAGTTTTGTTTCAAAGATGAAATTTAAGGCAATTGGATTACTAAGAATGAATTTACTAAGAATGACTAGTAATATCAGTTTTTTTTCAACGACTATATTTTTTTTTTATTATTACGGAAAATTTGGGAAGTATTTTAACAAAATTAGGTGGGTATATAAAAATCTATTATAGCCTATGTAAGTCCCATAATTTAGACGAAACGAACTGCAAGTCAAGTGAAACCGTTTAGGCCTTAGAGTATGCCAAAGTAATGGACATATAACGCTCAAAAAATATCACCCTCCTCAGTTAGCTAATAATTAAAAAAGTAACAACTCACCCTAGCTTTGTCAAGCAAATCTCGACCGTGCGACAATCCATCTACTGGCACATCCAATTCAGTTATAGCCGGCTCACAATCATCCAAGTTATTCAATATACTCTCCAATGTGTCTTCATACTCTTTAAACTTTGCCAATCCTTCCCTAAGCCGTCTTTCAATCTGCAGCGCAGTCGCTAACAAGCTTTTATGACTGTCATTCACATTCTTTAACTGTTTTCCAACTGTTTCACGAATGGCTGGCGTTGTTGCTTCGTATCTTTCAATTTGCGCACGTCCCTTTGCTTCTAGATCGTCTAAAGTCGATCTGTATTTCTGTATATCATCTAAGAGTATTGCGTGCTGTGCTAATTGCTCTTCAGTTTGTTCACGATTGGCGATATATAACGAGTTATGTGCCATTAGTTGGAATGAGATCTGTAACAGCCATTTTTCTGTGTCTTGCAGCGATTGGTGGTACTGATTGTAGTCTTTGATCTCAGATTCTAGCTCCGCTTTCTTAGCAGCGCATTTTGCTCGTAAAGCATTGCATTTCCTCTCAATTTCTAGCACGGAATCTCTAACAGCAGGTTTCCTAGCCCATGAACTAAGATCTGCTGCTTCGCTCTTCAATCTATCTAACTCTGGTCGTTTATTATCAATCTCGTCTTCAATATGCTTGTATTTTTCTAGAAGCGTCTTCATTTCACCCAATTCTCCACCGGTAGGCGGGACTTTATCAAGATTCTGTTCCGTATCTTTGATCCATTGGTTTATCTTATTCTTTGAATCTTCAAAGTCCTCCCATTTGCCTATAGCTGCTTTCAGTTGGGCTGTAATCGAGTTGAGATCAATCTTTAATTGATCCCAGCTTTCTTGTAGAACTTTGACGTCATTGCGTAATCCGTCTTGTTCTTCCGGTGGTGTGTTATTCAAAGCTTTTTTGAACGCTTCCTGTAAAACTACTAGCAAATGGTGTCCTTCTGTCATACGATTGCTAACTAACTTAATAGTTTCTAATTTATCTTTCGTAGTATCAATATCACCAACGCCGATAGAATCTTGCACAGTACCGTGTGCAGTTTCTAACCACTGCTGTAATTCCTCTTTAGCTTTAATAAACTCGGTGTGATCTGACAGATTCTTTTCTCCATTCGAAACTAGACCTTGTATCTTTGTTAATAGAGACGTGTATTCTGTTTGTAAATTAACAGTCTTATCACGGACCCAGGCACATGCACTAAGTTCCATGAGATTTTCACATCTATCATTTAGTTCTTCTAAGACATGTTTGTTGGCTAATGCTTGGGATAATAGATCCTGTAATATATTTTAATACATTATAGTAAGTCGACTAAAAATAGGATCTTCAAAGAATACATTATTTTTCAGAAATAATCATTTTAAATGTGAAATAAATTTACTTCCACTCATTTCATATATTTTTGACTAAATCTGACATGAAAGGTTAAAAGAATTTGAATAGAACTTGAATTGGATTAAAATGAGATTAGAATAAAATAATAATGATAGGTATTGTTTATCGATAAATTAGGAATTACCATAATATTAGATATCGGTAAATTAATAAGTAGGTACTTCCAATGTAATTTTATTTTAAAATTTTGAACATTCTTTAAAAAAGTTATTAGTTTCTAAAACGAAATATTTTTTTTATTTGAAGATAACATGAATAGTACATCATCCTAGAAATATGTTTATATACTTACGCGACATTTCTCCAAATACTCCGGCGTAATTTTATCAACCTTTTGAACTTGATTCAGCTTCCCGTCAAACTCCTTCACCCATTTGGTCATCTTCTCCGACGTTTCAATGAAATCTGCCCACGCCGACAGACATTTCTCCAACAACTTCTTCGTATCTTTGCAAATCTGTTGCAAATTCTCCCATTCTATCTTTAGCTGCTTTATTTCTTGGTTTATGCTATCTTTTCCTTCATTCCCTGTGGTTTGTAGGACTGCTTCGCTTAATTTAATCGCTTTTTGGAGTAATGCCTCTCCTTTGGGAAGGGATGATATGATTTTGTTGACGTTTTTAAGCTTTTTCTGTACTTCCTCCTTTTCTCCATGAGAATCGGAGCATTGTTGAATTTCAATCTTACAATTTCGTATCCAATCGTAGAAACTGTCGTATGATTCTTTATACTGAATGTGCGAGTTCACGTAATCTTCTAGTTTCTGTAATATCGACAAATTAAAGAAATTTAAAATTGTGTTTTATTTTTGAAACGATAAAATATTTAAAAGGGAAAATCAACTGCTGTAAATTTACAAGAAATATTTTAATGCACTAAATTTTTTTTACGATCTACATTCGACTTTTAGTCCATTTAAATCTGTATAAAATAAGGTATTTCAAATTAGAATTTATAAATTAAGTATGGCACATTAATACTCAAAATTCTGCCTGAAAAATCTATCTAAAAATCTAAATCTTCCCTTTGAAAAATCCATCACGATAATCATTATACCAAAGCTACTTACCACAATCATTTCATTGACAGTTTTCTTGATATCATCATAACGTTTCAAAGTATCATCTATATCTTTAGACTTCAGCGAGGAATCCTCTTGAAGTTTTTCATTTAATTTGTTAACAAGATCTTTATGGGAGTCGATATCTCGATTAAATGTTTTGAATTTCTCTAATTTAGCTTTTTTCTCTGATAAATCGTTGAGAAGAGAATCATCTGATTGGATCTTTTGGTCAATATCATCCAGCCATTCTACTAGAAGTTTGTGGATCTATAAACAAGTAAATAGTAAAGTTGTATATAATTGCATATAATAAAATAATTAAATATTCAATCGTAAAGCAGAATCCTAAGCAAAATAAGTATTATAGACAGAGTCTTCAGAACAAAAAAGCGAGGTAATTTTTTTTACTATCTGACATAGGTGACAGAGCACGTTGTCAATTGTTATTTACGTAATATTTTTTTTACTACGTTTTTTTGTTCCGAATGTGGAGTCTATATATCTTTTGGTCTGAGGCAGAATCATTATAAGAAAAATGTTTTTTTTTCAAATATATTTTTTCTATGTATACGAAAAATATATTGCCTATGTTACTTCCATAACAAAGACGAATCCAAAGATACCTCATATCTGTCAAACCATGTGGGCCGCAGAGCGTGGCAAAGAAATAGACAGGCATACATACACACATAGAACTATATGTTCGAAAAATGTTACCCAACTTGCTCATTCGTTAAAAAATCAAAAGTTTCTACACAGAATTAGAAATACACACATTAAAATTTGTTATGATACCCACCTTGCTTATTCGTGTAAAAAAAACAACAAAAGTACTACACACAAATTCATAAATTAAAGTTTGTTAACAACTATTTAACTGAAAATAAATTGAAAAAAAAAATTATTTTTTTACAAATCTCACCTTGGATATATCATCAAACTGCGCCGCTCTATTCGTAAGCTTAGTTCTAACATCTTGCAAGTCAGCTATCAGTTTGTCAAACTCTTGTTTCAAATTATCCGTATCCTCTTGTATTTTAGCTGCCCCTGCCTGCTCAGTATTCATTATAACTTTTTCTTTTAACTCTAGTAGATATCTCAACTTATTCTGTCCCTGTTCTAGAGATTGCCGAAGTAGTTTCACTGTGTTTAGTTTAGCGTTAACTTCTTGTAAACTATTTGGTATTTCTGCGCATTGGTTTAGTTTTTCGCGAGTCCTGTCTAGCCAGTCCTGGCATTCTCCGTATAGGGCGTTATGTTGTTGATGTTCCTAAAAGATTTTTAAGTATTAGCTATAGTTTTGTTAGTAAGTAATTGTTCCTTTAATGTCTCGCTTTCGTAAAGATTGCTAGTAATAAGTTAGTTATTAAGTTTTTGAGCAATTTTAACGTTATGAGCAAATGAACGAATTTTATTGCAAATTGTAGTTTTGATGCCATTTAAAACTAAAAAAATGGGTTTACATAAATATCTGAATTCAATACAAAAGGGGAAAGAAGATAGCGATGGAAAAATGGGGGAAGGGGAGGGTAAATAGGGGGCAAGTAGAGGGGAATAAGGAGCAAATAGGGGCAAGTAGGCAGCAAGGAAAAGAGTAAGCAAGGAAAGTCCTAGGAGGGAGTAAATAAGGGAGGAAAGGAGGGAGAAATAGGGGGAAAGAGGGGACAATGAGGGGCTAGTAGAGGGCAAGTAGGGGACAAAGAAGGGAAAAAGAGGGGGTAAGTAAGTTGGGTTTGTAACTCACCTGGTAATGTAATTCAAGTCTCTTCATAACCTCTTTAGCAAGCGACAGCAACGCATTATACTTAGTGGTCAGTTGTGTGATACCGTTGGACACACGAGTGTCTGAACATGTTTCTAGTAGAGTTTGAGCTCGTACGTTTAGCTTGTCTAGCTCTGCTTGCCAATCGAATAGGGTTTGGAGGTGGCCCTGAGAACAATTTCAGTGTTTTATTAAGGTATTTGTCTAGTTTTAGATGTATAAATATTTATTTAACACTACATGAAGCTATATTACAATAATTGAAGTCACTAGTAATCATTAATTGAATCAAAAAATGGGGAACAACTAAACAAAATTAGAAACCTATATCACTCTCACAATCGAGACGAATCCAATGACACATCAAAGTTAAAATTCGTTAAGCTGAACCTGGAAGTAACTACCCCCGCAGTGGTAAACCAACTATTTTACGAGTCTAATAAAGGATCTAAATATTAAGATCGTAATACGTAAAAAAAAAATACAGGTAAAAGTTAGTTGATTGTTTCTTTTGTTTTAGGGCGGGGTAAAATCTGTTTTCCTCATAGAGTTAACAATATTGAAAAGGTATTGAAAACCACTGCTGTATAGCATGCCAAAGAAATGGACGTTCATACATACATACATACGCTCGAAAAACATTATCCTTTTTCAGCAATGAGGTAATGACAGAAGTTATAGGCAATAGCATACCTGGAACTCTTCTAGAACAACCTTTTTCTGTTCCAAGTTATTCTGCAGCTTGTTAAATGATTGAACTAGTTTCTCAGTCTTCGACAACCAATCCAAGGCTTCCTTGTACTGCTCTTCGTATTCTGTCCACTTCACGATACCTCCTTCTATCAGTGCTTTGGTGCTGTTTAGTTGTTCTCTGCAAGGACAAATGTATAAACATGAATTGGGGGGTCTGTTTGTCTGTGTGTTTGAAAGAGCATCACGCCAAAACAGCTGATTTGACAGAACAATGGATGAAATACATTCGTTATCCTTAATTCAGGGTGTTACTAAGGCTTTGTTTTATTAAAATCGGTCCACTCTATCAAATGATATTACAATTTAAAGTTTGCGCGGTCAGCCATATTGACAAAACACAACAGTTATTGTTTTAACCGTTTATGCTACGAGTATATCACGTCATGATTGTTATTATAAAACTTTTGGCATTTGAGTTGGTCACTAAGGGACCGTTTAAGTATTAATGGGGGAGGGGCATTCATGGGTTAAGGTCAAATACTTACACGTAAGTATCGTATTCCTCTTGCATAAGAGCTACTTCTTCTTCAATTTCTTCTCGGTCTTCCTCATCAGCTAAGCCACAAGATATCTCGCCTTGTTCGAGAGCCTTTTGAAGCTTCGCTTGTCCTTCCGGCAACTCACTTTCTAGAACCTTCAGCTGAGATATCTTGCTGCTCAATGACTCCTTATCTCCTGTCGCATCAGAACATTTCCCTAACTTCTCCTTAGCAGCTCTTATCCATTGGACAAAATCTGAACCAGCATCGATGAATGCCTGGTGTTGTTCCACTGTTTCCTTCTGTTTTTCATACAAATCCTTGGCCTGCTTCGAAAGCGTTTCGTATTTGCTGGTAATTTCAGACGCCGGAGCTTGTTGCATAAGTTCCGAAGCCTTAGAAGTTACAGACTGAATCATGGGTTCAAACGAAACGATATCTTGTACAATATTGTTTGTTTGACGGAGTGTGGCTTTGCGTTCGCCGAGACTAAGGCCGGTCGTTAACCCTGCGAGGCGATCCTGACCTTTCTTTGACTTGGCGACCTTCTGCTCACACACTTCTTGAAGTTTAGCTTCTCTGTCGGAAATCCATTGCTGGAGCTGCGAATAACTAGAACTGTAGTCGGCCCATTGGAGCAATGCAGTTTCGAGATGCACCTTTGCCGTTGTCATTTTCTTAACCAAACGATCCCATTCGTTTTGTAATTCCTTCAATTCCGTGTTGATTTTATCTTTACCGTCTGACCTTGTGTTTCTTAAAACTTTTTCTCCACTGTTAACGGTAGCATGAACAAGGTTCTGGCCTTCTTCACGTCGTTTTAGAAGATCTTCTATTTGCTCTAAACGTTTTTGTAAGGCTTCCTTACTACTGTTACTGCCGGTATCACTTCCCGTTCGAGTGATTTCCCAGGCATCGTCAATCCATTTCTTGGTTTTGACGTAGTTATCGTCATAGTTTTGATGTTGCTCATAATTCGTCTCCACCTTTTTGAGAACGTCGTTTGCCATATTCACCAAGACTTGGTATCTGGAATTGAGATGTCTCAATTGATTGTTTACATAGGTATCGAGGTGAGAAGACAGAAGCCCGGATGCGGATGCATTGAAGTTATCGATATCGATTTTGCCTTTGGTTAATTGATCGACAATTTCCTTTACTTCGTTAACTTGAGCGCCTTTCTCTTTTGCAGTACCAAGTAACGCTAACTTATGATTTTTAATAAGAATTTCTTTCTGCTGAAGCCAATCAGACAATCTTTCATATTCGTCTTTATACTCACGCCATTGATTAACTGTATGCTCCAGTTGGGTCTTTTGTTGTTTTATCTCGTTAAATAAGGCATCAAAGCTCTCCTTCAATGCCTTCATCTCATTCTTAATTATAACTTGACCTTCGGGAGAGGTGCTAGCTAGTACGACCTCTCCAGTATGTTGAAGGTGTTCCAATAATAGCTCTCCTTGAGCTTGTTTATTTATCAAAGCGTCAAGTGGAGCCACAGAATTTTCAATAGCTAATTTGTCACTTAAAGGTTTAGACTTCAGCGATGGAACCTTTTCCCTTGCTCTGCTCAGCCACTGAATTAATTCATCGTGCGCCTCTTTGTATAATCTATGATCTTTATATTGCTCTTCACGATCTGCCAATAGCTTTTTGATCTTATCATATAAAGAATCGAATTTATTCAAAGTTTCTTGTGCTTTAGACGCCACTTGGTTTTGTTGGCCACTTGCAAGCATTTCAGCTGCTTTAGACTTCAATGTATCCACATCAATGCGGTCGCAACGGGCTTTTTCTTCGACTTCTTTAAGCTTTTCAAGTTGAGCTCGTTTGTCGGACATGGATGTTTCGTATGGAGATAATTCTGCCAACATATTTTCGAGCCAATTATTGCTCTTTTCAATAAGCTGTATTTGTTCCAAGAATCCAGCCCATTTCGTCACTGAGTCATCTAACATGTTCTTGGTCTCGATCATTCTAGATAATAATGCAGACCACTGTTCTTGTAAAGCTACCAATGAGTTGTTAATAGCATCGTGGCCTGATGGTGCGGTATTCGCCATGACGTTTTGTGCCAACTCAACCAGGGATTGAACTTTAGTGAACCCTTCATCTTTAGTCAGCAATAAGTTTTGGATCAAAACTAATTTCGTTTCTAAATCATCCTGAGAGCACGAACTTAAATCTGCGCAGAAGTCTAATTTATCTCTCAATTCTTCGATCCATTGAGAGCATTCTGCAACATTGCTTGCAAATTCTTGATGAGTCTTTACATATTGCTGCCATCTGTTGGTCAGGTCTTTTACTTTTTGAGACAAAGCTTGATATTTTACGGTCAAATCAGATATTTGAGAACCTCGAGGACCTAATACACCAGTGTACAGAGACTGAGCCTTCTCAGTAATATTGTCAATTTCCAGCTCTTTAGCACGAACTTCACCTTGTAACTCTTGGAATTTATTAAACTGCTCTTGTTTTTCCGGTAAGGTGGCCTTTAAGTCTACAGCATGAATCTGTGTATCCGTATTTCTGATCCATACTAAACATTGGTCTTTCATAGTCTCATATTCGTTCCATTGTTGAATTTTGTTTTCTAATGTCTCAATTGTTTTGTTGATAAATGAGACCAAACCTTCCCATTCCTGATGGGACGCATCTATTTGATTCCTTATATTGGCCTGTCCACTACTTATGGTACCAGGCAAGACCTTTTCGCCTAATGAACGAATTTTGTCTATGCGACTCTTTTCTTCGGGCAAATTCACTTGCAACGATTTAAGTTTCTCGCAATTACTACTCAATGCCACTCTTTCTAAATTAACATCACCCCACAGTTGTGCGGTGTTGTGTGTTGCCTCTACCCACTCCTGAAGATCCATAACAGCCTTGCTATACTGTTGATGGTTGTTAACAATAGCTTCATACTGTTCAACGAATGACTTGGCTCGAGAAAGAATTGAATCGTGCCTTTGTTTAAGTTTACCAATCTCTTTGGCAATATCCTTGTTGACATCGGGCAAACTCTGTGATCGTATTTCTAGATCAGAGATGTCTTGTTGATGAGCAATAGCGTCTTGGAGGTAATTTCTGTAAACGTTTAGTTGATTACGTTTTTCATCTAGTGTCGCTCTTAACTGAATATCTTTAGGAAGGTTTTTATCAGCCAATGACAGCCATTCCTGAACAGCTTTTAGATTATCTTCAAAGGACGACCATTTATTAAGCTCGGAATCCAAATCTCTTTCAGCTTTAGTAATATTGTCATACAAGTTATCTAAAGCTTGTTGTATATCTTGCAATTGTTGTTCGATCAATTCTTTGCCTTCAGGAGAAGTGGAAGGATACAACTTCTCTCCTAGCTCAAAAGTATTGTTTACTAGGAGTGTAGCGGTGCGTCTTTGAGATAGTAAATCATTTAGACTTTCCCTTTTGGCATTTATACCTTCAGGAGTGTTAGATAAACTCTTTTGACATTCTTCGAATTTGTGTTGAGCAGTTTTAATCCATTCTGTACACTGATTATATTTTTCTTGGTAAGCATTATGATCGTTTACAGCTTGCTGGCATTTCTTCACTAATTCCTTAGCAGTGGAATGTACTGATTGGAAACGAGATGTCATTTGTTGCAAATTCATAGTGATTCTTGTGTCATTACAGTTTTCAATAAGATCACTAAACTCATCCGTTAATTTATCAACATCATTCTCTGTTTTCTTCAGATTAGCCAAAATTGCCTGAAACATAATTAATTTTTAAATATCGTAAAGTTAAAGCTGTTGAAGTAGACACTACATATTATTATTTAGTTAAATCTAAACTACAACAACTACTATTAGTATCGTCACATTCATAAAATTGTATCCTTTTGTTTTTGCTAAAGAATTCCACAATGCCGCAACCGATGCTTCTAAAACATTATTAGTAAAATATTTTTAAAGAAGTAATTAGAGTAGTGATAGTAACATCATAAATGCCAGTAGGAAATTCTTCCTTTGGTTAGGGAAAACAAGTAATTTGGTATCAACAGAAACAAAATTAATTTTCGTGTAATTAGATTGACTACTGAAAATTAGACTACACCCTACAGTGCCGGTAAAGTAGAATTTTTCTTTTTCCTTTAAAATCTTACTTGGTCCAAAGCTTCGCCCAAGCTTTTGACTGCAGTCAAATCGTTTTCATGATTATCAATCGCTTTACTTAACTCCTGTTTAAAATTTATCAATATTAAGTCACTTATCTAATATAAAAATAATAATAAGTATAATAAAAAGCATACATACCTGATATTTATTAAGTTGATCCACCTTTTCTTCTAAAGTAGCTTTGGGTGTGTAAGTTTTTAGGCTCATTTCAGTGTCACTTAACCAATGTTGCAGTCTGTCACTGGCACTATCGAATTCAATCCATTGTTGAATTTTATCTTCAATACCACGCTTTACATCATGTACAGTAGCAGTGAATTTTTCTAAATCTGCTTTAAGGAGTCCTAGTTCTCGAGACATGCCCTCTCTTCCTCTCGGCGATAATTTGGAACCACTGTTATCGATAAGATCTCCTAAAATCTTCAATTTGTTGTTACCTGTTGGCAAGGCATCTAATAATTCTTGTATTTTTACAAGTTTGCTTTGAAGAGCGGCTTTATTGCCAGTGAAGTCTGAAAGGAGATGTAGACGATCCCACAAGTGTTTTTGATAATCTTGCAGAGATTTTTGTTGATCAGCAAATTGTTGATATATCTCATAGGTACTTTCGTGTTTATCTATGATTGCTGATAACCTGTTAGTAAGTGCATTATACCTATCCCAAACTGATTGGATAGTAGACGTCATTTCATCATTCTCTTTTTTACCAGAATGCATACTAGCCGCTACAGTCTTAGCCTTTTCCGTGACAGTTTCAACCACTCTTTTATGCGAATATATTTCTTGTAATAAGGTCTTGTTTTTCAACAATTTAGATTTTATTTCTTGAGCTGAATTGAGGGTAGCCTTTTCTTCAGATTCTACAATCTTCTCTTTTTCGTCAAGCCAAGACAATGTTTGTTGTAAGACATCTTGGTAACTTGACCATTGAAGCGTCTGAGACTCGTATTCTTTTTGTTGTTGTAGAATACTGTCATTGAGTTTATCCCACCTTTCCCTAAGAACTCTGATTTCCGTCCGAATATTTTCTCGACCATTAGCAGCTGTTTCTGGGAGAACTTTATCACCTGCTGTAGTTAAAATGCCCATTTTGTGCTCACCATTATCTCTTTCTAATAAAAACACTTGCAGTTTGTTACCCTTACTTTCAATACTGAGTTTATCTTCCTTAGTTATCATTTGAGATAATTGTTCTTCTAGAGGTTTTAGCCATGTATCAAACTCGTTACGAAGTTGGACATACTTTTTGTGATCAGCGACTAATTCAGACCAATGGTTCACAATATCCTTTGAAATCAAATGCAGTTGTTGGTAACGACTGCTAACTTGCGTGACAAGAGGTTTAAGTCTTTCTACCCCGCTTAGTTGAATAAGACTATGAGATTCATCCACGAATGCGTCTAAGTCCTTTTCTTTAGCGTGAATGCTGTTACGAAGATCAACATATCGCTGCAATTGTGCTTCTTTTTCCTGTAAACTTGAGCACAGTATTTGATCGCGGCATTTCGATTCCATGTCTTTCAGCCATTCAGATATAGACTCAATAGAAGAATCAAATTTGTTCCAAATATCTAGTGTATGGTTTAGTTTTTGCTCCGATGTTGCGATACTTTCAACTGCATTACGCAACTGAACATGTAAGTTATCAATTTCAGCCTTAATGGCTGTATTGCCAATTTCTGAAGTACTTTTGCTTACAACAGCGAAAATTGCTCGAATTTCGTCTAGTTTGCTGGAACCCACCTTTTCAATGTCTTTCATAGCAACAGCAGATTGCAATTTTCTAATGATTTCCGGTTTTTCTCCAGTAGCATTCTCTATATCTAGCAGCTTTTCAGATTGCGATCCAAGCCACTCTTTATATTGCTGAATTAAACGAACAAGATCTTCATGTCGTTTGACGCAATCTTCTAAATTGTCTTGAAGATTTTGCGACTTAGTAACGATATTTTGGAATAACTGCTTAATTGATTGTAAATATACGTTTAACGAAGCATCATGAGTTTGGTCAACCAATTGCTGTGCTTTGTCACATACGGATTCAACTAACTGTTGATGTGTCATTATTTCTTGATGCATTATTTTGTGATTTTGCAACTGTGCCTTCTTTTCTTCCAAAGAAGCCTTTAGCTCTGTATGACGCTGCATAGCTCGTTCAACGTCTTTAAGCCATTTAGTCAACTGCTCTTGTGCTAATGAAAAGTCAGAAAATTGCAACAAACACTGATCTAATTTGTTTACAGTCTCTTGGAAACTGTCGCCGAAGCTATCCCACAATGTCCTTATTTTCCGTATTTTCTGTCGAATTACTTCTCTGCCATCTGGACTAGTATGGGCGTATAGTTTTTCACCCAAACTCAAAAATTCTTCAAATACAGGTGTTTTCTTATTTCTCGTTTCATAAAGTTCCTTAGCCTTGTTTTGTTTCTCTTGTAAAACAGCGTAATCACCAACAATTTCATTCAAGTCTTGAAGTTCACCGAGCATGCCCATCAGCCAACTTTCTATGTCATTATACTCATTTTCGAAGGCTTGATGTTCCGAAACGAATACCTCATATTTAGATATGATTTCATTTACAAGATTGTTCAAAGTATGGTATCTCGTTGCCAATTTAGATGTTTTGGATGTCAATTCTGACTCGCTTGAAACATTTTGTTTGGTGTCTCCTAACGCAGTGAACTCTGCATTTCTGGATACTAACTCACTCTGAATTTCTTTAACTTTTTGTAAATGAGCAATTTTAGCTTCGAGATTACTCTTTAAGCTTTGATCTCTTAATTGGTTTTCTTTAATTTTCAGCCATTCCTCCAGTTCATCAAGCGTCTTTTGGCTTTCATTCCACTGTTTCAATGTCTCCTTTAATTTCTTATCATGTTCCTCACATTGCTTTGCAAACTGCTCCCAAGTTCCTTTCAGCTGTTCAAATTCACTGATGAGAACAGGATGTCCATTAGAACTAGTAGTTTCTAACACGGAATGTAGCTGCGTTTTCAGATTTCCTAAGGCTTTATCAACTTCTTTGCCCTTCGACATAACTTTTTCGATAGTGTTAATTTTAGAATCAACATCGTCCTTCTGAGTAACAACTACGTAGTTCAATATACTGTTTTCGGCTACGATATGGTTAAGACGATCGCGAGTCTCTTCAAACATTTGCACATATTTTTCATGATCAGACACATGAGCTTCGCATGTTGCAATCCTGCGTTCGAGTTCTTTGGCCATGTTAGCATGTCTTTCAATAATTTTCGAAAGACTTTTTTCGGCCTCTTCATCTGGCATTAATTTAATTTTCTCAGTGAGTTGGGACAACATGGACTGGTGCAAATCAACTTCCTGGTGCAAAATTTTATTTGAATGAAGCTGAGCTTTCTTTTCTGGTAAAGTTGGACATAATTTAAACTCACCAAGTTCTTTTTCTTTATCTGAAATCCATTTTTGTACCTGATTGAATGTATCATCAAACGACGACCTTTTGTTAATAGTTGTTTCAATATCTTTGATAACGTTATTAAGAGAATCAACTGAATCTTCAAAGCAATCTCGTAGGGTTCGTAATTCATTCCGGATTTGCTCACGTCCTTCGGGAGTAATGCCACTGAACAGGGATTCTCCTGATTCAACTGCGTTATTTAGCAATCGTTGTCCTAATTCCTTATTTTCATTCAATCTTTTTATTTGCTCTAAATCAGCTGCAGTAGGCTTGGCATGCTTACTCATTGCTGCTAGGTCAGCAATCTTGGCGTTTGCATCTTGCAGCCAATTTTTGAATTCAGCAATTGTTTTATCATATTTTCCTTTATTATCTTTTAATTCTTTAAGCCGTTTAAGATGACTGTCCATAAACTTCTCAACTGTTTGGTATCTACTTACCAGATGGTTTATGTATTGTAAAACACGGGAATCAGGATTACGTGACAAAATATCATCTCCGATTACTGTAAGTCTATTAATTTCTCCATTGTATTCCTTTATTTCTCTATTAAGATTGTCAATTTCTGAAATTTTAGCGTCGATCTCTTTTAAGTCATGAAGACTAACTGCCTCTTGTCTAACTCTATTTTCTTTATCTTTCAACCACTCGGACACACTCTCCAATAATGTTTCATAGTCTTGCCAAGCTTTAATATTGTCTTGTAATCTATTTTTGATCTCTTCGTAATTTGCTGTCAAAACCTCTAAATTCTTTTGAGCTTTTTCTGTTTGCACTGCTGCTTCTTGCGCACATGCTGGTTCAGCAACAACACGAAGGATTTCACATGCTTCTTTCAATTCCTTTACTTTCTTGTTACAATCCGCAATACCATTTTCAACATCAGCAAGAGCTGCACATTTAACTTCTAAATTGTACTTATCACTTGTCACATCAGGGACACACCATCTCGTCTTGTCATCTAACATTTTCAAATTTCTGTTAAACATGCTTAATTTGTCAGTAAACAGTTTTTGTAAGAATGTTAAAAGTGTAGTTTCAGTTTTGTTGGCATGTACTAACACACTTTCGAATCTCTTTTGTAAAGTGCTCAGTTCCTTCGGTACAAGTGACTCATAAAAACCTGGATAGTTCGCATTCATCTCAGATACATTCTGTGTTAAATTATCTATCTCATCACTTAAATTTTGCAATTCGGTTTTACATAATTGACATTTTTTAAGACGGTCTAAGATTTTCGCATTGTCACCTGACATGTCGTCACATTTAATTATATCATCGCGAATTTTGCTTACATTATCGGACAAACGCTTAATACTATCCTTCAGTTTGTTTTCTTTTGATTCTAAAGATGACACAGCACTGTCCAAATTATCAGCTAGTGATTTCAATGCTTCAAATTCCTTGTCCAAGTAATCAATGATAGAAGTCACTTGTCCTGCCGGAATATTTTTATTCAAATTAATGATTTGTTCACATTTTGCTTTAATACTATTTCTCAAACCTTGATATAAGGGTAACTCCTCTCTATATTTGGTAAGATGGCTTTGTCCAAACCTAATTTCTAAATTATCACAAGCATTTGCTAAATTTTGACCTGTTTCACTTAACCATGTGACTACTTGATTCTTAGTTTCGTCGATCTGTCGCCAAACAATAAGTTGTGATTCTAAATCTTGAATTCTTTTAATTATCGCATCATTGACTCTTTCCCAATGCGTTTGTGAATTCAAAAACGATTCTTCTAAAGGTGTTGTGTCAAAGCCACCCAACGTTGAAGCTTGTTTCAAAACTGACTGCTTGATAACATCCATCTGATCCAATAATCCCTTAGATCGTTTTAGGATTTCATAACTCTTTTTAGCTTTATCTAGGGATTGGGCTGTTTGTACATAGTCATTAGGAGCATCTTTGCACTCATTATACAATTGCTCTGCTCTGTTCATTTCTCTATCAAATGCAACAGAGAAGTTTTTCAATTCTTGTAATGTAGATGACAAAAGTATATACTTGTTCTTTGTATCCCGAACACAATTAACGACTTGGTCCCAACTGTTGTCTGCGGCAGAAAGAGCATTCTGTATCGTTCCCATGTTTGGCTGATCCTCTCGCATTAAATGTAATCCTTCTTCCCTCAATTCTTTTCTTACAGATTGTTTTTCCTTTAATTCTGCATCTAAGCTATCTAACTTTTCAGTCATGTCTTGTATGGTTGCTTCAGTGAGTGGCACTGGTTTCTGTGCCATATCATTAAGTGTCGACTGAACAGTCTGTAACACATCAGCCAATGCTTTATGTTGGATATTAAACTTGTCCCATCTAGCACCAACTTTCTGTACTAAATCCCTCTTTGACGTTACTTGATTTAATAGAGTATCTGCTTTCATTTCAATTTCTTTAACTAAACTCATTGGTGATATCATTCTACCTGTGTTCGAATCAGTCACTTTTACTCGAGATGGTCCATCTAACAGCACAACATTACTCTTCAATTCAGGTATTTTAGTGATGATATTGACCAGCTCTTGCCTCAGAACTTCATAACTTTCAGGAGTTAGTTTTGGTCCCTCGATTTGATATTGAATGTGACCGAGTTGTTGTTTATTATCTTCATACCAGTTAAGGAGATCAGACCACTTTTGTAGTACACTCTTGTTCTGTTGTATATTTGATTCGATAGCCTGATAATGCTCGGCAATGTTAGAATATGTATCACTTAAAGAACGTGTTTCATCCGGATGAGAAGCAAGGGTCATGTTCTTAACTTCATTATAAATTTCTGTGAACTCCGGCGCTTTCTGGGCATGCTCTTGAAGTAATACATGCATAGACTGCAACGTTGGTTCAACTTTGTCAGCAGCAATTTGATCGTAACTTTCCGTCTTTCTTCTAAAGTCTGTAATCCAGTTGTTAAAGTTATGCAGCTTTGTTAGGAATTCTTGTTTTACGATTATTTTATCAGACAGTTCATTGACTCTCGTTCTAACTGTCTCTGCGAGAGCGTTAGTTCTCTGCTTAATATCAGCAACTTTACTCTTCAATAAGGCAGCACCTTCGGGTTGGATGCTGTGACAAATATTATCACAAGTTTGTGATAAGCTTATTATTTTTGCTTGCTGTTGCGATATTTCGTTTCCAAATGACTTCAGTTTATTAAGCTCTCTATCCAACTTTTCAACTTGTGGAGTATCAACGTTGATAACTCTACTACTGAGCAATTTTTCTCCATTTTCAATCCACGTTTCTAATTTCTCTGCTTCACGTTCGAAGTTGTCCCAATTGACAACGAGTTTGTCTAGTTTATTGTTCCACTGATCTGCTAAGTCGTGGACGACAGCCCATCTTGAATGGATGGCGTCTACCTCATCAGGGGCACTTGTTTTACCAGAAAGCTGATGGCTTACGCTCGAAAGAATTTGTAAGTTCATCAGCTGCTTATCACAGTCTGCTATCAGAGCTCTAGATTGTTGTTGTAATTGTTGCGCTTCGGGCAGCGTTGTCGGTTTAGGGATATTACCCAATTTTATTTCGGCTTCTTCGATCCAAGGCTTTATTTCAGCGACACCTTTCTGATACTTTTGCCAACTGGCTAAGTCGTGTTGGACTACTTTAGTTGTGTGTTCTGTTGACCTCTTAAGATCAGCCATCATCTTTTCTAATAGAACTACTTCTCCTTTAAGTCTATTAGCATCATGCACGCGATGCTCAGCTGCTAATTTGCTTCCTTGATCTGCAATTCCTCGAATGATTTCCAATTTCTCATCTATAACCTTCTGCAATGATTGTGATTTCTCCACACGTTCTTCAGGAGTAATATTCTCAGACTGAATCTGTGATATGAGCGCAGGGCTTTCTTTCTTGATCCATTCACGGATGTACTCGAGCTTATGTTCAATCTTAACCCATTCTTCATTGAATTTCTCCAAATGCTCCACTTTGTGTTGGACTTCATCTTGCACTCTTCCGAGTTTACTTTCTATCTTCTGCAAATCACTTTCAATGACTGGTTTAGGCTTATTCGCTGTAAGTGTTTGTAATTCAGCATAAGCTTGTTGTAGCTGAGGCAATCTTTCAGCTTTAGCTTTCTCTAATTCAGCATTTATTGCCTTAGTTTCTTGCAGTTCACGACTGATATTACTGACGCCCAATTCTAAGCCTGGATGAGCGACATAGCTTTCAAATTTGTCAATATTCGATAGTAGCTCCTCTTTTTGGTATTCATAGTTAGACCAGACTTTCTGTGTGTCACGGAGTTTATGTAACCTTTCCGTATTGGAGTCATAAGCGGTAGTCCATCCAGTTTCAAGATTTCTTACGTCTTCGCGAACGAAAGCTGGGGCATTTGCGTCTCTTATGAGCTCTTTACCTCTTTGTAACATTGACATTACAGATGGTCTTTGACGGTCAAGTTTTTGCACCGCTGCCTGTTGTTCTAAGACCAATTGTTCTACATGTTGTAAAGACTGTGGTTCAGGCTCGACTGTAGCCTGTAATTTAGCGCTTTCTAAGATGCAAATTACTTCGTGAACTTCACGACGATAAGTATAGCAACGAGTGTATGTTTCTGTCTTTATCATAGTGATCTCTATGGTCGGTATTAGGTTCTTGTATCTAGCTATTAGGTTTTCAAGTTTAACTTGTTCCTCTTGTGCCTCTGTGTCTGAACAATGATTGGACAACATGTCTAATGTCTGTACGAGCCATTTCATATCTTCTCGCTTCTTATCGGCTTCACGACAGATGTTCTAAAGAGTAAATTGAAACGGTACTGTTATTTTAGTGTATGTAATTACGTTTCGCATCAACAATAATATTGACGTTCAATAAGTGAGCTATTAGTTGCTAAGACGAAATAAATGATTTGAATTTAAATTTTGATTTATTTAAAGATTTTTACAAAAACATACCCAGACTGAGAAGAGACATTAGTTTGCCATACAAATTTCGGTCTTGCTGGGATTCGAACCCAGGATCTTTTGCAGGATAGAACTAACATTGCACCGTTACACTCATCAAAGATGTACGGTAATTATAATAAATAAAAAATTAACACAATATTTAATGCGAAAATATTTACCATAAGTTCCCTTAGCTGTATCCAATGCAAGCATTAAAATAATTTTTATTAACCACCAATTGCATAAATATTTATAGAAACTAATAATAAAACAAACAACTAATACTAAAAATTTTTGTCAAAAAACTCATATCATATATCACTCCCAACATTGGACACAAATCAAATAATACATAACATATTAAACTCCATAACTTAGGGCTCTAGAGCGTAACATATATACATCCATCCATTTATCCATACACACATAAATAAATATTACATACGCATATCAACGTGTACAAAAGAAACAACACGTTTATTTTGCATTATATCCATCAACACATCCTTCAATTCAATCATCCAACCATCCAACCACACAAACATCCTTTAACACGTACATACATCCATCATCCATTCATCCATTCTCACAAAAAGCACTCCATTACCCTAAACTTACCTGGAAAATAGTCTTCTCTTTTTCAAACGCCTCAGCCGAGTCAACTTCCCTCACAATACTATCCATAGTTCTATCTACATGATCCATCCAATGCTCCATTTCTGTAAACTTCTGCCTATACGCATCCCACTTAGCCGGTATCCTCTGCAATTGTTGTCTGAAGTGTTCGACCCTCTTAACCGTCCCTTCCCACATCTGTTCGCATCGTAGCAACGCGTTTTCGAGTGATTTGTCCCCGGTCTGTTGACTGTAACTAGTCGCTATTTTGTTAAGGTTCTGGAGGCAATGTTCAACTTGCATCACTTTCCCCTGGTTTCTGAAGTACTCCTCGTTTCGAATTAGAATTCCGTCTGCGTCATCGCTTTGGTTGTATGCCTAAAAATATATCATTAAATAACCATTAAGTACTAGTTATTACAACTTCTATTTCTCTATTTTAAGTAATCCAAATTGCAAACTATAATTTTGCGAAGACATCTCTAAGTAAACTGTGATTTTGCGATGATTAATTAGTGTTTTTATGAATGGTTTAAAGAAATTTAACTAGTTAGCAACAGAAAAACAGAACTCGACTGACAAAAACTAAGCGAGTATTTAAAAAAAAAAATTGAGGTGAATCCTATGACATCTGAATCAAAATCCATCAAGCCATTTAGGTTGTAGAGCGTGCCAAAGAAATACACATACATACATACAACAAACATTACCCTTCTTTTATTGCAGTCGATTAAAAAACAGCTTAACACCAAGCTATTGTCCTAAAAACGTTACGTTACGGCGTGCGACATGTTCAAAAATCGCGTTACACTTGCGTTACATTAATACTTAAACACTCCCAAACTAAAAAAAAAAACAAAAGTTAATAAAGTTTGACAAGCACTGTCTCACCTGTTCCTCATACACGATTTCCTTCTCGATATCTTTAATACAATGCTGGAACACAGCTTCGTCTAGTCTGAACTCTAGCCGCATGAGATGTGGCGGCGCTCGGTCTAACAGATGGCGCCACTGTCTCTGCAGTTGTTCTACTGACTGGACTATCGCTGGACGATCTTGCTCGTTTACTAGCTGCGGGGGTAAAGTTAAAGTCAAAGTCAAAGTGAAAGTCAAATGATCTTACTTAGCAAACGTAAATCATACTTAATAAAAATGTTGATTGACTGACAAACACGCTACAGCCTAAACGGATAGACCTGGAAGCATGAAACTTGGCACAGAGGTTCCTTTTAGAGGGGAAGTAGGGGATGAAAGTTTGTATGAAAATTAAAAAAAAATTAAAGCAAGCAGTTTGCAAATTATTATTTAAGTTTTCGATACTAAGCTAAGAAGTGCGGATTTAAAAAAATTTGGAAATTAACCCATAAGGGGGTGAAATAAGGGATGAAAGTTTGTATGAAAATTTAAAAAAAATTAATGTAAGCAATTTGCAAATTGGTATTTAGGTTTTTGATACTAAGCTAAGAAATGCGATTTTTTTTTAAATTAGAAAATCATTCTCTATGGGGGTGAAATAAGGGATGAAACTTTGTATGAAAATTAACCAAATTTTAAAGCTAGCAGTTTGCAAATTCGTGTTTAGGTTTATGGTTGAAAGGGGTGAAAAACCTGATTCAACTATTTTTTTAAATCAACCCCTTAGTGGGTAAATATCACCGCAAAACTATACTTTCCGCAAGCAGAGCTGCGGGCAACAGCTCGTTACAATATAAGATTACAAAATAAAAAATACCCTCAAAACATACATACATAGCCAGTCTTTTTTTAAAAATACAATAGGAATTTTGCAAAGAATGGAACCCAGGACTAAAAAATAAAATGTATAAAAAATATGCAATAGCCAATATCACTACATTGTGAGGGTACAATTTAGATTTTAGACGAATCCAATTGACATTTCAGTTGTAATCTATCAAACCGTTTAGGCTAGGTTAGGAAGTATGCCAAAGAAATGGACATAGATACCTACATATCTACTATAGATACGTACATACCGAACTTATAATCCCAACATATAAATTGCACTATCTATCACAAACCTCAACAATTTGCATCTAAAAAAAATTATTAAATTAAGGGCCTGTTCCACAATCGTTGAGTAAAGTTCTAAGTAAGCTACTTTCAACTTATTTGCACGGTAAACCAGTAAATTGCGTTTCACAATTTCACTTTAATTGACAGATGATTGTGAAACGTATACAGAGTTAACGGAAGGATTTACTCTCTGAGTAGTTTACTTTATAAATAACTACTGACATCTTTACTTATAGATTGTGAAACAGACCCTAAGTATTCTAAAAAAACCCTCGACACATTTTATCTTCAAAAGAAGCTAAGTACACTCTCGAATAAGTCATCAATATTCTCTTTCAGTGCGCTTTTTTATTTAGAGTATATTTGCAGACATTAGGTTATTCTTCCATACTCTGACACCTACAACTTTTAACTGGCTCAACCAATTTTCATCAAACATTTCAAAAAACACTCGCAGGTAAGTCACCTTTAATACAAAAAAAAGGAAGTTGAAATCGGTTCATCCGTACAGGAGCTACGGTGCCACAGACAGACAGACACGTCATTACAACACTCCTCTTTTTGCGTCGGGAGTTAAAAAATAATAATCATAAGAAACTTCATGATCAAGTAACAAACCTCAACTAATTCCCTCCCAGACCGGACGAGCTCCGAAACCTCCTTCTCATCAGCACCCTGGAAGAACCTCTTGTGGAAGTCCACGGCCTGCTTGGAGTCCACCCTGGAGTCCGCCAGCAAGGCCTCGGCCCGCGCCGCCCAGTCCTCCACCACTCGCTTCTTAGTTTCAAAGTCCTCCCAGGCCCGGACCAGACGTTGTAGTTCGGCTTCACGACGCGTGGCCTCTGATGATATGTGGGCGAATCTGGAGACAGATATTTATTATGGTTAATAACTGTCCCACTGCTGGGCTAGAGAGGTTTGATTAAGAGGTTTTTAAAGGAGATTTTTGAGGAGAAGTTTATTTACAAACTAGCTGTTGCCCGCGGCTTCGCTCGCGTAAAGTTTCGTCTCCCGCATAAGTTTCATGACAGATCATTTTATTTATATGTGAAACGGAACGTTTGTAATCTAACTAAAATGGCGACTTCGGTTTGTTTTTCAGTGCAATAACAATTTAACAAAATACTCCACAATCCGAATTTTGCGAATATATGTTGTCAACTGGAAATCATAATTTTTTTATGTTTTGTTATTCATATAAGGTTTCGATCGAGTCTATCGTTCCCCTGCACGAAATTATAATTATGAAAGAGAAAATATCGTACAGATTTTTGAAGGGGGTAACTTTAGCATGAGTTTTTAAAGACAGGGGAGATTTCTAGGGGAAGACTTTGTGGGATGGAAAGATACATCAGGGGGAGTATCTCATCGGACGAAAAATTTTTAAACGTAGGGGAGATTTTTAGTTGGAGCTACTTAAAGGAATTTTTTGGGGGAAGGTCAATTCTTAAGAGGGGAAATTTTTCAAAGAGAATATCTTACAAGATACAGAGAGAATGTAATTTTTTTTAGCGGGGATTATTAAGGGACAATTTGTTATAGGGTAGAGAAGGCTTCATAATTCTAAGGCCAATAACACTGTACCTCGGTTTTTCATCGTGATTTAAAATGTAAACAATCTTGACACAACTTTCATTTATTTCATTAATTAAAAAAAATATTTAGAAGTATACAGAAATTTATTTTAATACTAAATTGTATCTGTCTTATTTTTAAATCGATAATTACAACAAAGACACTGTAAGATTGTTTACCTTTTAAATCACGACGAAAAAAACGAGGTATACATTAAAACATCTACATTAATAATTTCGTCAAGGGGTACGGTAGACCCGAATAACAAAACATAAAAAAATATTAACTTCGAATCGATAACAAATATCCACAAATTTCAAATTATGGAGGATTTCGTTAAATTCTAATGGCATTGACAAACAAATCGCATTCGCCATCTAGGTCAGTTATAAAACGTTCCGTTTCACATATAACTAAGATAATCTTTCACGAAACTTATGTGGCAGAGGAAATTTCACGCGAGCGAAGACGCGGGCAACAGCTAGTATTTTTTTTACAACATTCTTTCCATCACTTTCCAACCCACCTCTCATTAAGCTGCGCCATCAACGCCACCTGGTGGCTATCATCGGCATTAGGTTCTGCATCACGAACAATACTCTGGAACACCTTGTTCTTGCTCTCCAGCATAGAGCGATAGTACGTTGTGCGGCTGAAGAACGAGCGATGGCTCTCGTAGCGCTCTTCTATCACCACGCTGTTTAGGAATTTTTTTGGCATCGTTAAAGTTCATATGGCATAGTTAAAGTTTGCATGGAGAAGAAATTTAAATGGTAAATTTTGTTTATTTTTATAGTAAAGCACTTGTTTTTACAAATTAAACAAAACGCACATTACCACGCGTCTGATATACTGACTCGTCACACATATAAGACAAGGCCTCATTGAGAGATTTCACATTGACATTTACTGTTACCAGTGAAATCGAAAGATTCTATAATCTAATGGTAAAGAGTTATATTCGTATTTCGACCACAGAGCGTATAATTATATTATTCTAATTAACATAAAAAACCTACCAAAACTAAATTAACAATCAAACATAATAATAAGACACTACACAATCCATAACAATCCTTACACCAATTACAAAAGGTCCTAACCTCCCACAGACAACAAAAACATTCAACTCTAACCCTTATACCTATAACGATAAGGTCCTCACCGCCTCGTATCAGTCAAAGTAGTCAACACCTCCTCAGCCCGATCCATCCACGCTGCTAGCTCCCTCTGTCCACTCTCCAACGACTCATGTTGTACTAACAGTTGTCTATGGCGGTGGAGTTGCGCAGGGACGCTCGCTCGGACCCTTACTAAACCTTCTTTCAACTGCTTGAGCTGAGACATACGAGATTCTACCTCATCGCGAGGTAGTTCCGCGATCGCCGTTTGGAATGTTCTGGAATCGGTGAAGAAGTTGGTGATGTAGGTTTGGTGGTTGATGAAGTTTTATATACATCGTTTTTTTTGTGGTGATTTAAAAGGTAAACAATCGTATAGTGTCTTTTATATGTAATTGTCGATTTAAAAATAAGACAGACACGAATTTAAAAAAAAATTAAGAATAAACAATAATTTAATGTTAAAATAAATTTCCGTATACTCCTAAATATTTTTTTAAATTAATGAAATGAATAAAAGTAGTGCTAAGATTGTTTACCTTTTAAATCACGACGAAAAAAACGAGGTATTTAGCAGTATTAACAGACTTAAAGCTACATTTTAGGTACTTTAAAAAGTTCTAGAATAGCTAAGTAAGGTATACCATGCGTGGGAAGTTGTTATGTCGATTGACGGGTTCCAACATGGTTTAACGATTATCATCTAACGATAACAATCAAAGCCAACTACTTAACGTGGCCTTTGAAGCTTGGAAACACTTAACAAATTTTGGCATCAGCTGCCCAATAGGCCCCCATATACCCCCAATAAACCTACCAATGTCCCCAATGTACCCTATGACCTAAGACATTTCTCCCAATATACCGTTTAACCTAGGACAGTTCCTTCCTCCCCAATATACCCCTATTACCCAGGACAGTTGCCTTTCAAATATACCCAACTCCCTAACCCAGTGGTTCCCAACCAGTGGTCCGCATAAGGCAAAAAATGGTCCGCGCATGATTTTTAATGTAACAGGCGATGAGCCGTAAGCTCAGAAATCAAATTAAAGTGGTAATTTTTTTTTATATGTATACATGGTGGTGGTCCCTACTAACAAGATTGTTATTACAGTGGTCCCTGACCAGGGAAAGGTTGGGAACCCCTGCCCTAACCCAACAAATCATAACCAAACCTGCTGATATTCTTGAACAGTTCCTCGTGTGGTTCAATCTCCTCTCCAAGTTGCAGTAGGCGCTCTATATGTCTCTGTATGTCCGCCGCAGCTGCTCGTGGTGGCCGAGCCAGTACATCTTCAGCGGCTGCCAGCCAGGTGGCCAGGGTCTGAATACCCTGGGCTAGCTCACGACGGTGACGGATGGCGTCACCACCACGGACGTAGCTGAAAGGGTAGAGAAATGCAATTGATGGTGTGATTTTTCAGGTAGAAATGTCGTAACTGGCAACTAACATACACCATAGAATATTGAGTTAGAAAGGTATAGATTTATTGCCCGATTGTGCAAGCAAAATAATGTTTTTCGAGCGTATGTATGTCAATTACTTCGGAACGCTCTACAGCCCAAACTTGAGGGATTGCAATCAAATGAGATGTCATTCAATTCATCTCAATTATAAGAGTCACTCTTAGGATACCTGCATTTTTACTGTCGCCACTGGTTGTTATGTTACGTTCTACGTACTTCCTACGTTCTAGTTCTAAAGGTACGCGTAAGTAAAATAGAAGTACCTCTTCCTAGAGGTGGTCCTCTAATAAGAAAGTACAATTCGAAAAATAACTTTTTTGAATCTGGATTCGATACACAAACTAAGACTAAAAGGTAACTTGCTTAACAAAAACTACTCACCGTTCAGCTTCTTCCCAAACGCGTTCCCACCTTTCAGTAATTTCTATATATTTCTTTTTAATCTCCGGACTGATATCATCCGAGCAAGTCGCCGCCAAGAACCCAGCAGCATCACCAAGCCGCTGGTGCTTCTCCTTCCACACCGTCAGATCTTGGAAGAACTCCAGGCTCTCATCTTCAGAGACCCTCAGCATATGCTGGGCCTTGTCCAACCAAGAGGTGAACTCCTCAGACAAAAGCGTCCACCTCTCCCAATGAGAGATCACTTCCTCTAAAACGCTTCTGGCACAGCGGACATCAGAAGACACCCTCTTCCAAGTTTCTGACACATCTCTCAAAAACGCATCTATTTCCCGCGCCTCAGTTCTATCCACTTCACAAACTCTCTTATACTCCTCAGCGACCTGCTTAATATCGACGTAAGCTCGCTCAAACTCCTGGAAAATCTTGTTCTTTGTCACGAAGTTGTCGTAATCTTCTAGTAAGGCACGGACATGGTCCACCCTTCCGTACTTGCCGGTCCAGGTGGCTAGCTTCGCTTTCGTCAATTCCGTGAATGCGACTATGCAGCATTTGTGCTCCAGGTATTTTAACCTAGCCTTTCTCTGGGGCGCCCTGCGATCGACCGTCTGCAATCTATCCTTCATATCTTGCAGCCTCTCCGCCGGGATTCGGGAGGCTTCGGGCGATCGTAACGCCGCTTCGAATCGGTCTAAAACGTCGGGTAAATCAGCGAAGAACGAGCTATGTTCCTCCAGCTTCTCGCTGATAATTGCTGCGGTTCGCTCGTCTAGATTCGTCGGGATTTCGTCGAAGTATAGAAGGTACTCTGCTCTTGCGAGCCATTCGCCAACATTTCTGAAGTCTCCGGGGAGGTCTGAGTCTAACAACCAGAGCCATCTTCTGTGAAGTCTTTCCAGTTCTATCCAGAGAGATACTAGTTCTCTCCAAGATTTGGGCGCGATTGCTACCAGACTTTGGGTATACATGAGTTTCTCCAGTTTCTGGTAGATGGGTTCCCTGGCCAACCGTTCTCTTTCAGCGTGAATGTATTCGTTATAATCTCGGGACAGAGTACGCGTGTCGTACTGTCGTTGTACGAGTGTGACGCGCTCTGTGAGCCACATTCGGAGCGTTTCGTATTCCTCTTGTACTGCCGCCACTGCGTCGGGTCCTGTAGTCTGTTTTGTAAAGAGATTCATTTATTTCTATCATAGTCCTACTTATTATACATGTAATAGATTGGGCGGAAGTTTAGATTATGCCTCCTTCATAAGTTATACGGATTAAGATGAAACTTGTCGAACAAAAGTATCAGGTCCAGAAATAGATTATATACCGGTTGTACTTGTAGGTTCCTATATTTTAGACTAAAGCCAATATGAACTATTAAACGGATTTCAAAAATGATTGGGATAATTCTAATATAATGAGACTAGCATAAAAATATTCACTGAAATATACTCTAGACCTCAGTTAAGAACAGACAAAACCCCAAGACTTCTTTGCGGCATTTAAGCCCTTTTTAAACAAACAACGATTCAAAAGCTTTTCAAATCGCTGTCCACTCAAGGGCATAATATTTTCAGTACTCACCTTAGGTTCGGGGTACTTATGAAGGAACTGCGCGACATAAGTCATAATAGACCTTTCATCTGGTTTATCCACATCCACATCTTCAGCATCCAACAATCTCGCTATACCTAGCTCTGTTTCAGCGACATCAAAGGCATGTTCCAATCTCTGTCTATTTGTCTTTCGTCTCATTTCTGCCAAGTTGATAAGGTTGGCTTTGATAGCATCTATGATAGCCAGGAAGGCAATGCCATCTCGCCATGATGGACCGAAGTCTGTCACTTGGATGTTTGAGTCCCTGAAATAAAAAAAAAAATTATAACATTTTTTTTTGTTTTTTTTTTTATATCGCATCGCTTTAAGAGCCTGTGTGAAATAGTGAATCGAAAGAATGGAACAGCATTTTTGTTTTATAATCTCTAGAATCGTATGACGTTGGTCATGTAGAAAATCAACAGGGACTTTTTCTAATTGACTTGAAAAATAAACATAAAAATACTACGCTTTCAAATCGTAATTTGTTTCATGGGGCTATTACTAAACTACTAAATACTACTACTAATCTTCTCCTACTAAATACGTATTTTAGGTTTAATTTAAGTAAATTGTAATTTTTGTTCTTGACGAATCATCGCGAAGGAAATTACAATGCGTGTAAATGTGTGAGTTTGGCGACACTGGATTTCATATAAAATTCGTAACTTGCTCCTTCTAACTACATACAGATACATTCCTTGTTCAGTGGAACCATCCTTACTTGACTATAGGGACTTACTTAGGCAGGGCGTTGGCCACCCACTGCAACAAGGTCTTCTTGGCACCCTGTTTCCACCGGTCCTCGGCACGATGTGTGGGTGTCGCAGCACCCGACTCTTGCGACATGACAGATGCACATCGCGACCCACCAAGATACTCCAATGCTCGGCTGTTTTCCTCGATCTGGACAACCGAAGGTTCATCATTTATATTCGTAACTAAATGAACGTAACGACAGTCTTTGTTCACTGAAATTTCAACCTTAAGATCATAATCGTAACCCACAAAATTCGTTTTTGTCATTAGTGAACTTATTTTAAAGTGTATAAGTAATGATTTAAGCATGTATACGTAAATTGCCATGCACTAGGGCTTCAAGTATTTTAGTTAATATTTCTAGTATTCAAGTCTTTGTAAAACTTTCAATCGGTTTCCTTGTGGGTTACAATAATATACATAAGAGGGGCAATTTCACACTATAAATTTTATCATACCTACTTAATAATTTGACACATTAATAATTGCCTATCGAGAAATCGAACCTGGGTCACTTAGCTAGACTAGAATCTATTAATTCTACCTTATAACTGCGTGAATTCTACTAACATAAAAAAATACTAATAATAGTGTTCATCTATTATCATTATAATGTAACATTATTACGGTGACGTAGGAAGGTCTAAGACCTAAGACTAATATTCTAAAATACTGTTATTTACACGACCTAGAATTTATCTAGATTCTCTTTCAATTAATCGCAACGAAATAAGTTTAACCCTTTTACTTATCACAAACTTGAATAGCCATACGAATCGCCTTTCTTCACAAGAGTTCATTTGAAAAACTGAGAAACTTTTGAAGTGTTACTAAACTGAATTGCCCTTAGTTAACCCTTCAGTGCAAAAGGTTCGAAAGGGTTAAATGCAAAACAGAAGAGGGTTATTAACGAGTAAAGGTTGGTTTTTCATGCAGACATAGAAAAAGATTATTTTCCTACAACTGTCAAATAAGTCTCGTTAGAAATACAAAAAAAATTTTTTTTATTATTTCGACTTTTACGTAATAAATATTTATATTATCTAACAGCATACCATAATTCAGTTAATTCCGTTCAGAAATCAATAAATTAATTATGAAAGCATCTTCGAGTCTAAAATTCTTCTTTAAACTTTCGGTAATAAGTCTGTCTGCACAAGCATAAGCCTGAATGACAATATTTAATGAAGATGTAATAATCTGCAAATTTAAATAAGGTAATATGAACTTTCTATTAAATAAAATGAAATCCGCCAAGTCAAGCAATAAAAAATGCGGCACGGCCGTACCATTCTTTTCTCGAAGCATTTCAGACCATTTTTGATGCCCTATAATTTCGTTTGAGAAAAAACTAGACGCCTAAATTTTTGGCAACCAAGCAGGCATTGTATACACACGATATATTTTTAATTTCATTTGATTTGAACCAATTGTTTAAGAATTATAAGGAGTCAAAGTTTATTACAATCCCGAACTATAATAAAGTTATAGGGTAGGCGCAAACATCTAGAATTCGCAACAGGAATCTTGATTCTGAATTGGCTGTAGGGGGTAAAGGGGGTTGAAAAAGTCAAGGGTAAATCAAAAGTAAACTAGGGATGTTTGCACCCAGCCTAAATGACTTTAAAAATGTACAGTGGCCCGATTATATTGTCCGAAAGTATATACTATATTACTATATATCACTACGGTCGAAGCTAGCTACACCCACCTGGAATCGCCTGTCCTGTGGGCCCGATACATTGAGCGAAGCTTGCGCAAACAAAATATTTTGAAGCCGATTAAAATGAGAATAACTTCGATCAGGAAACAAATACCTACTAACATATTACTCAATTGCATAAAGAATGGGTTTAGGGAGCATCATCTCTTTATACTTACCGTACCTCCCTTACAGCTGGTTGAGAACATACAGAAGTTCCAGAAGTCGTAACAGTAGGGGAGAGCGGGGATTGTCAGAGCCAGGAGTAAGAGCTCACGAGTTTACATGCGACTGAGAGGCGCACATTGTCAGGGGCAGTAGTTATATCACGCCATATCCTGAGTGCGACCCTTTTTTGTCAAAAATGTACCTCTGTATGTAAACTTGAACTAAATACCCACCTACTACCACTAAGTACACTATCGCGTATTTTATATAATTACTCTTATTATTCTAAGTCTTTCTGTAATATAAATGTTCACGTCGACATAACTTACCCCTGGCTCTTTCAAGCCCACTCTCCTCTAGTAACAAATCTGGATCAGGATTTTTGACGCGAATTCTGAACTTATGTAACCAGCTTAAATACTTACAAAGTCAATGTTCGAAAGGGACGCATATAGTGACTAATATTTCCGTCCCACTCTGTATGTAATGGAGTCATAGGAGTGAGTAACATAATTATGAGTTTAAGAAAGAAAAGGTTAAAAATCCAGTTGAGAATCTATGAAAGCATTTTCAATTTAATAACATTAAATAGTTACTAAAAAAAGGTACTAAAAAATATTTACATACAAAATAGTTAAAAAAATTACACGGAATAGGTTTCTAACATACTTATTTTAGGTTTTTTTTTTTCATAAAAAATAGTGAAGTGGGTAGGTACAATCACAAATTATTTTAAAACAATAATTATTGGCTTATTATGATAACACATTACTATACCCAAAATATAATATTTCGAAGACCCACAACTGGATTTCAATTATTTTTTTTATAAAAGGGATGAAATGTAATAAAAAATTGTTTCCTTCATTTTAAATGGCTAATTAGTGCATACAAATGTGTTATTACATGTTAATACAGACTAATTACACAACTACCTGAAAAAATAGGATTATGTATTGAAATAAGGTATTAAATGCAAGCATATAGGGTTATATGTTGCAATTGCAAGTCATTTCCTAGGGCAAATTAGAGTTAGAATTAGATTAGTGACTATCCAGGGGTCTTAAGTATTAAAGTACTAATATTTTTACCTACCTATATGTATAATGTAGTGGGTGAAACAAACTACATAGTATGATAAAATAAAGTGTCATTACTAAAATATATTAATTACCAAATTGTATGCTACAATTCGAAAACACTAACGAAACCTTGTATAAAATAACTGTCAATATTCTTAATTTTTACCAAAAAATTAAGCTTTAAAACAAGTTACTAAAAACGTAAATAAATACGAAAAGTATTCTAATGCCTACCTTTTTTAATTAATGTTATAATTGATGGATAATAGTTTAACGCATTAATAAACGTAGTGAACCTAACCAAAAAATACAACACCTTAAATGTATGGTATTGTTCAATTATTACTTCAGCATTATAAGGGGGTGGGGGGTCTTTGATTTGCTTATTTTTGATGATATGGGGGGGGTTGGAATGTGATTACGTCAGCAGTTATAACAGTATTTACTTAAAGATTGAGTAAGAACTTTCCTTACTTTTGTTAACAAGAGGAATGAGTGAGTAAAAAATTGTGATAAATCTAATTACTTTATACTTAAACAACCTCTAATATGATATCATTTACTCGTATAAAAACATTTCTAAATCCTATAAAACGTATTTGTAAAGTCGAAAACCTGTATTATAACGATAACGACATAGGCGAACAAAACTATACTACACCAAATCTATACTAGTACTCGTATATAAAGCTGAAGAGTTTGTTTGTTTGAACGCGCAAATCTCAGGAACTACTGGACCGATTTGAAAAATTCTTTTAATATAAGATAGTCTATTTATCGAGGAAACCTATAGGCTATATAACATCACGCTAAGATGAATAGGAGAGGAGCAACAAAAATATTGTTCCAGAAACGGGAAAATTACGCGGGCGGAGCCGCCGGCGACTTCTAGCATAAAATTCATTTCTAAATCCTATAAAACGTATTTGTAAAGCCAAAACCCTGTATTACCTATAACGATATGTCGTTATGTCTATGGACTAACAAAACTATACTACATCAAATTAAATACAGACGTGGGTGTGTTCGAAACAATTCATTTAAGAGAAAGTGCTTCAACCGTTCTAGACTCAGCCTAGCTCTCCCTGTGTAATTGTCTCAAGCGAGTCACGAGTTAGGGTTTACTGGACACTATAATTTATTGCCTGACTGTACTCTGTACTCAGGACTGTCGTTTTATTTGTGGGTGACTGTACTCTGACGAATCTTTATAAATAGAGTTAGGTTGTGACGATTAGATTAACCTTTTATTTTTACCAAACTGCGAATGTATGGTAATGTTTATCGAGCGTTTAGTTTAAGAGTGTGAATAAAAGAAAAAGTAATTGAAGAATGTTTTTTTGATGAACGTACTGTAACTATTAAATCAATATGAGTTAAGTACAATGATTTTCGCAAATAATATAATCAAACTTGCATTTCTAAACATATCGAAATACTGTTTTTAACTAATGTTATTTAACTAAATAAAAAAAAATCTAGTCTATAAACAGATAATTTTTTTGTAAAACAATCCCTAACTATGAAAAGGTCAATAATCTCTGAGAATTATACATATCACCTTTAAAATCAAGAGCCTATACTCTATCGCCTGCGTTCCTAACTTAGGGGTAATTACCCCCGCCGGGGTAACTCACCTATTTGATGGGGGTAACGAAGAACTTAATTATCAGGATCGTAATATAAACAAAATACATAAAAAGTAACTTTTACTGACTGTTTTGATAATGTTTTAAAGACGGGGTAAAATCAGTTTTCCTCGTTACTACAGAGGTAACAATATTGAAAAAGGTTAGGAACCTATAACTCTACAGTCTATAGTCTATACCCAATATCCAAACTCCAACAAATACCTGGAAATAGAGTATGATAGTCCATATCAGTCCGAGCACGACCGCTGGTCTGCCATCAACAAGGTCAGCTGCGTTTATGTTGACCAATTTGATCCTCTTGCCAGCAAGGAATCGGAGCGCTGTGTTGGCGTTGGACAAGAAATGTGGTCGACGAAGCACCCTGCCCCTTTCCATTGGCTGTTACATAAAAAAAGATAAAAACATTAAGGGTCTGTTTCACAATCGATAAGTAAAGATGTCAGTAGTCTACTATATAGTACTATACTATAAAGTGGTATACTATAAAGTAAACTACTCAGAGAGTAAATCCTTCTGTCAACTCTCTATACATTTCACAATCATCCGTAAATTAAAGTGAAATTGTGAAACGCAATTTACTGGTTTACTGTGCAAATAAGTTCAAAGTAGCTTACTTAGAACTTTACTCAACGATTGTGAAACAGGCCCTAAAACAAATTAAAACAAACTGTTTTACCTAAAAAATTATCTATGGTTACCTATAGTGTGATTTCAATTCAATTATTAACTTTTTCTTAAGAAGTAAGTAAGACGATGCCCGCGGTTTCGCCCGCAAGTAGTTAAAAAAATATTGGATGTATCCCAAGGGAACCTATAATCAGGATAAAATTCTATGTCATATTCCTGGATGCAACTATCTGTGTACAAAATTTAAGCTTAATCCATTCAACAGTTAGAAAATGACTTATAAACTTCCAAATATCCAAACATCCTTACAAACTTTCACATCTATATCTATATTAATATTATAAAGCTGAAGAGTTTGTTTGTTTGAATGCGCTAATCTCAGGAACTACTGGACCGATTTGAAAAATTATTTTAGTGTAAGATAGTCCATTTATCGAGGAAACTTATAGGCTATATAACATCACTCTAAGACGAATAGGAGAGGAGCAGCAAAAAAAATTGTTTCAGAAACGGGAAAATTTCGCGGGCGGAGCCGCCGGCGACTTCTAGTTTATAATATTAGTAGGATTAGTAAAATAGAAAAACTGACCAATTTCTCGCCAGATAACACTTCCAGCAGCACCAATAGCTTAGTGCCATCTCGCAGGTCGTAGATGAGGTCATCTATTCTCATAGGAGGTATCCGCTGGAACAAATACAATCATACTGTTAATATAATATTTGAGACTTTAATAAACTTAACCCTATAGATAATAAAATAGTTAGAAATAGCCTTTTATATATATTAATTGGTAATGGTAAAACATGAAGATTGAAGATATTTTATTCACATATTATAATAAGTTAAAAAAATAATTAGGTACATAATATGTTTTAAAAATGTTACTCACTCACAGCCTCATTGTAAGATACTAAAAGGCAAAAGAATTCCAATTTTTGCCTTGCTGGGAATCGAACCCAGAACCTATGAAACACCAGTCCAGCAAGCTAAACATTGCATGATGCAGATCAATTGTATTGTATACCTTTTGCTATTAATACTGGTTTGAATAATCCCTCAAAAATTACTATAAATCCCTACCAATTGTAAATTTATACCATTGAAGAACCTGCTCAAATTCATACAAAAAATACGCAGTAATTCTGTTAACTAGCTTACACAGTACCTACCTATATAGACATTGCAACTACACTTTCAACTTTCTCCAAAGTAAGATAAGGCAATGCCTAAATTAGAATGTAGATAGTTAGGTAGGCGATACGGGTTAGTCCCACATATAGCTATATAGCTTGTATTATTAAGAGAAATATAGTAAAGTTACTTCAATGTTTAATGATCTAACCTATGCGCTAATATGCTGTTATAACTCGCGAATTTTTGTATGTACTTACATTCTTGGCTTCTACATTTTTGATCGGAAAACATCTTAGTTCTAATTCATAAAACCAATTAATTGTGTTCATACATTTTGTGAATCATTTTGTACAATGCTTCTGCTAAAGTATTTTTTGTATATTGTTGCTGTTTGACTTTGAGATGTTTTGACTTTTGAATACCGTACTTTTGATTTAAAAATGTCAATGTAATTTGACAAAAGACAGTATGTCAATAGTGACATACGTCACTAGCGCAATTGCACAGATTATAAAAGGTTTCCTCCAGATAACAAAATGTAGTTTGTTTTTAATTTTCAACAAAATTATAATTAAAAAAAAATACTTACTTTTGATAAGTGTGAATTGATCCAATTGACGAATGTTTTTTTCTGTACTCTTTCCTGTTCATCTGAAACAAAGAAATAATTTATTGTAAATAAATATTTATTTTTTTACACTTTACAATTCACGAGTTTCATTCAATAGCAAACACTATTTTTCGGTTGTTTACGAAGAACGTAAAGTATAATTTATAACTAGGTTCGAAGTTTGGGAGTCAAATTCGGGACCTTTCGCTTCGCAAGGTAGGGAATAATAACTCATCACTTATTACAAAAGCTTTATCGGCTTCAGGCTGTATTCATAAATGTAATGACTAATAATAATGGCTTTCAATACATGATTCACTTCATCCAAACTGCATCAAGTGCTACATAATGCAGACAGCGTGGTATTCTGCACATCTGCCGTGCATTCAGTAGACAAGGTTAACATTAAAAGCTTTTAGTTTAGCTTCTAATCTATTTACCAGAAGTTGTTTATGCATTCTCATATTGGTTGTTATAAGTACTTCAATGAGTAGCATTATGAGCAGTATCAATAAAAGAACTCGTGAATTTAAACTTTTACTTTCATTGTAGGGACTCCTTTGGGGTAAGACTTTTCAAAAACCCTTTTACACCCTTCGTTTACCACCTACATTAATTCACATGTAGTATAATCTGTATAAATGTGAGGTCATCGCACCCCCTGTAATGTCCTCAGGGTCGATATAGGAAAAGATTATGTTGACTGTGGGCTTATAG
>LGAG01000360.1:306329-331117 GCA_001278395.1 Lerema accius
CACCCTTGACCCGAGAACAAACATTTATCTGACACATAAACATCTGCCCCGGCCGGTAATCGAACCCGGGACCCCTCGCTTCGCAGGCAGGGTCACTACCAACTAGGCTACGGGGTCGTCAAAAAAATATAACTACAATAAGGCAGAGGCAACCCTATTTCGTTGCCAATAACAAAACGCTCGCGTGCTGTAATACGCAATCCGTCGACAAACATTTTATCAACGTAAACATAGGACGAAGAAAACACGATGCTACCAACTTTACCTTATTGTGAATCAACACTCTTGTGTTAATGAATTAATTATTTAATGGAATTACACTGGTCTTAGTCGGGTTGCTTCAAGCAGTGCTAGCTTGAAGAAGGAGGCGTGTAAGTGTGAAGCGACTGCTTCAAGATTTTCGTGTGTGGTGGTTGGACTGCACGCAAATATTACTTTGATAATATAAATTGTAACGTAAAATAGTGACATCAGGTTAGGCCTGCCTGCGAAGCGAGAGGTCCCGGGTTCGATTCCCGGTCGGGGCAGGTACTTATGTGACAGATAAAAGTTTGTTCTCGTTAAGTGTTGTCCATGGCACCCGCGACACAGGGAATCCTACTGCGGCGGTATGAGTGGTTTAGTGTTTAACTTTTGTGTTACTAGAAGCACAGATTAAAAAATAGTTACTACGTAAAGAACCCTTTCTAGTTATAGGATAAAATATCATTGACATTCAGTAATATTTCAAGGTAGGCACAGTTAAGATTGTTATTAATAAATTTAAATAACACAACAATGACCTAATTAAAGTCAATATTATTAAAATACCGGCAATCTAGTAAGTAAACAGTACAGAACAAACATTAACTGTACGCTGTATGAACGAAACGAGCTAATATTTTGTTAAGATATTTTAAATTATGTAGTCATTTTTCAAAGATAAAATTACAACTCTAAACAAATTTCTTTTTGAATAAATCCTGAAGGATGAATCGAACTTTTGACTTGAACGCCAAAAGTTATAAAGTACACTACAGACATTTGTCTAGACTTCTAGAAGTTCCTGAAATCGTATGAAATAAAAATATTGCACCTTTAGATGCATTAAAGTTAACTGTAAAACGCTACAAAAAGTCCCTTGCCCTTAAAATACGAGCCCTAAAAATCGTAAACGTTTTAAAACCAATTCTACAATATCAATCACACGAAAAAGATCCGTTTCATCAATAAAAAGTAACGCTAACTCGCAGTGTCAACAAACGATTTAACACTTAGCGAATTACGCAACCGCTAACTTTGAATGTTGAATGCTAACGACAATTTCGCAGAAACAATGACACAAACAAAGTCATTGCAATGCATTTTGTATGCAGCTATTTAAATAGGTGACACTAAACTTGTTAAAGCTATCATAATACAATAAACATTATTAGTAGACTTTTAAGGCGAAGAATTCAGGGGCAGCGAGGGGAGTACTTATGACTTATGACTGCTCATTGTAGCAATGAATAATTGTACAGAATAGAGCTACATACATAGGTACACACGCATACGTTACGTACCATAATAGTGTCTATATATAACTGTATAATCATAATAATAATGTTAACTAACTAATATTATCAAATTCAGTAGAGCAGCCTAGATGAACCATTTTGTGAGAACAAATTTTTTGTTTTTTTTTTTGGTCACACAGATGACTATGACCCTCTTGTCTCAAAAACTTTGCAATTTTGATAGTGCAATTGTGATTACGTAAGTCAATATTAAAATTTTGCTTTGGACTTTATTTCGTATGTCGCCAAAATAACTTTTAATAGAACATCATGTATAATACATTATACTTTGAATCCCTTTTTAAGAATAATGCACGAATATGTTTGACATTTGGTATGGTTAAAGTTCACATGGAGAGAGAGCATAAAGCTACATTTTGTGTCTTAACCTTTAGTAAGAGGGAAAGAAATAAGAAAGCATTTCGTGAAGATGGTCTACCTGAAATCCCAAATTCTTATAATCTGTTACCAAAATAAATACAAGCTAATGCGATTGTGTAACCTAATATCGTGTGTAAGGTCGACTTAGACTAGTTTCTTAGACAAGGTTACCGAGAGCGCATGTGTCCATTGTTGCTTACGTTACGACAAATAGGACGTTATTTCTAACTCCGTTGCATCGCATATAGAGTCCGAACATTACAGAAAGAATTTTAAATTTAGAATAACCCATCAGTCACTGTTCCCCGTAGATTTTTTACCGGCTATACCGTGGGAACAGAAGGTTACCGAAGAGCAAAAGTGTTCTCTGGCCTGGTCATAACGTGCTAAGTTTTATCTAAATCGGTCCCGTGGTTTCCGGGTGATACCCAAAAATATAGGCAGGCAGTAATAACAAACTGTTCTAGGCGGAAATTAAGACCATTTTTAGGAAATAACCTCAAAATTAGGCATTTGTTACTCGAAGGACACAACCGATTTAAACAGAGAAAAACGTCCAATTAGGCACTTCTGTGTGGCGGCAGTCCCATAAAATAAACTCAGAAGATAGATTCAGGTAAGTATGGCAAATAAACAGAATAGATTCCACAAATACCTTTATTATTCATCATCCGATATTAACTACGACAGTGGACAAAAGTCGTAACATGATCCAGCGTAGCTCGGCGCGCGATTGAGTTCCGATCACATGTGCCGCGTACAGGTGGCATAATAGTTTGCCAACAACTCACTTGCCACCGGTTATTGATGCTGTTGAAAGCTGGGGGTGATTGGATACACTGAACTGGTTAATTAGCTCTCTGTAATTGAGACAATTGGGTTGTAAGGTGTCTGAGAGACAGCTAGGTTTAAAAGATCTTATGTAGTAAGTAAACTTCCGACTAGAAGGCCTATTTATCGGTCATTAAAGTTCTCAAAATGTTTAAAGTCTGCCAATCTGCACTAAGCCAGCGTGATGGACTATGGCCTGTACTACACTGTGAGAGGAGACCCGAGTTCAGCAGTGGTATAGAATGGGAGATGCTTAGGACCTATTAATTAATAGCGAACCTGCCCTGAAATAATATATTGTAGCCTTTGGGTCACTCCTCATAATTTGGAGGTCTAGAGTATACTACACCATGCTGTTCAAATGCAGATTGGCGAAGGGATTACTGGACAACCCAAGTATCCGAAGTTACAGTGCCTCTCAAAAGCCTCCAAAATGTGCAAGACGACTTAGCATCACCTTCAAATCATGGAAACCCCCAAAATTTTTACCTTCGGTAGTTGCTTCGATGCAAGTCGTCAGACTTAGCGTTTCGATAATCTATAGTGTAGTGTAGTATATTAAATTAGGCGCGACTCCGTACCGTGAATGACTAGCGTAAACATTGGTGCCAAGGTCGCGCGAAGTAAACAACTCGGTTAGTTATTCTTTCAACGAATCGTTTAGCGGACAGTGGACACTAAACTAAATAGAATTATATTAAATCAACAAGGAGATGTAATGTGTGTGATAGCTAAGTTTAGTAGTAATGAGAAACGACTACTTTGTAGTTATTCTTAGATGTTAATAAATCTAGAAATAATATTAGTGTCTAGTTATAATAACTTATCAGATTATATTCAACGTCATTTAACAATAACAAGTAAGATTCATCGATTGGTTACGTCTTTGTGTAGTGCTTGCTTTGTAGAGTCCAAAGGATATTTGTGGGGTTTTCTGTACTTTATAATTTAGGTTAACTTGCCTGTAGATTCGTTCAAAAAACGTTTAAAACTCGAAAGCAATCTTTACTACAGTAAAAATGACGTTTTTTATCGTAACAATCACTAAAAAACTAACGTAAAGTAAAACACACTTTAATGACGACATTAGTCGTAGTTAACGAATAGAACAGTCTCGAATATTCCTCAGTAATATGGACTGAAGTAAAGAAGTCTAACGAAGCCTTAAGTTAGCTGATAGTAATCACATTACTGGGTGCGATGTTCTCAAAGAGCCCTGACCCCACCCAGATTGACTATACGTTTACATTACAAATACAACTGGGACAATGTAGAGCGTTTGTTTTGACACAAACAAATATATCATTATAGCAACCCATAGCTTTCCCTATAGGCTCAATGTGTACAGGCTATAGGCCACCACGCTGTGAAAGGGTGGATTGTCAGACTACCCACCTCTTAGACAAGACAGCTTGAAATTCATCATTCAAACTACCTTGTCGGAATGGAAGCTATGACCTTTAAACGACGGGTCATTAAATGTACAAATGACAATAACCTACTGACGAAGCCGAATTAAAATTTTGCTTGAGTGTAAGTACAATTTGTGGGGGAAGGTTAGCGATATAAACAGAAGAACAAGTGCCAAATTTTAAGTATTGTATGCGGTTGGCGCCATTCGTCGTCCATCATGCGTGCCAAGGTCACTCCAAGGTCGTATTAGATCATCGCTCGCTATTGTAATAATTTCGCATTACCGCATTATGTACTCTGATGGAATGGTTTCAATTAGCAGGTACATAGGTGCAGTGTGGTCGGTAAAATGTGGCTCCGAAGCCGCAAGTGGCTCTTTGGCTCTTCAAGTGCGGCTCTTGCACAAATATCCAGGGAAGGCGCAATAATATTTTCATTTAAAAATGTTTATGATATTTAGTTTAGTTTTATAGTGTAATAAAAGTTTATTAAATAAGCAGATTTGGCTCACAATTTTTTAGTTTTTGTAATGTTCATATTTGGCTCTTTGGCTATAGGTTTTCTACCACTGGGCCAGACTATACGTTTGAAAGAAGGCACTAAGAAAAGAGTAGAATGGATTCAAATAGCAAAAGAAAGAGCAAAAGATAGGAAAGAATGGATTTTTGGAAGTCATTAAAGAAATAAGCTGTTACAAAGGCCGGTAAAGCGTTAATTAAAAAAGCAATTACATTAATGTAGTACTTTACAATTAAGTATGAATTAATTGTCGAAGGTATTCAAATTCAAATCATTTATTTCGTCTTAGGAACGAATAGCTCACTTAACGAACGTCAAAAATTTAAAATAACCTAAATAACACAAAATGAAATTTGAAAATAAGTAAACATGTTACAATAAAACAATGCTAAAGTCTCGATAGACAAAACCTCTCATACATAACACTCAAGCGCCTCCTTTCGGCAAGCCCGTTGCAAATAGGATGGTAAACAGATAACTGCATCTAAACAAACCTCTTTGCAAGCTTTCACTTACAAAATGCCAATTTACATGCAAAACAAGTAGTGTTTACATAATCGAACCATCAAGCCTCACGCATCCGGTTAATTCATTAACTAGTGGCAATGACCGAGGCTGAATTAATCAAGGTCTCGACAATTATTGCCTTAAAACTAAATACAGTGAATGTTTTGTTTTATTATAAATTGAATAGAGAAGTAATAGACTATGAGTACCGAGTAGATACTCTTAAGTATTGGGTATCAGAACTCTGAATAGCAGAGGGATTTGTATTTGTGTATTTTAAAATTAAAGTTGGTTAATACATGCTTGAAGAAAATGGCTAAACTAACTTTGATTTTATAGGGGACCCGAGGATATATTATCTAAGATGCTTAGATAGTTAATTTAAATTATTTTCACTAAAACAGTAAATGAATATTCTCGTTTATTTTTCAAACGGCTCGACTTATTTAGGCACAGTTTTCTGAAAATGATTTGTGATTATCAGCTTACTTAGTAACTTTACCTCAAAGACTCTAATACCAAATCATATTATGATTAACTAAAATTAAACTTGTATTAAACTACTTCAATATTAGTTTCTGCAATTAGTTAGTATCTATTAATGGGCATGGCGGCCTAGATTGTGGCACGCAGGCTAAACTTCGCGTGCTTTGAGTTCATTTGAGAGTTAAAGTTATCGTTTAAGTTACAGATATCTTCAATTCGCTTCATTTGCAATTAATCTATGTATTAAAATTTAAACAGTTAAACTTTAAATACCTTTTTAACTCTTTTAATTACCACAACAGGGCTGAGATCTCTTTTCACAGTGTTAACTACAATGTGAGGTCATAGTCCACCACGTTAGCCAGATGAGGATTGGCAGATTTCATACATCTTTGAGAACTTTATGAAGAACTCTCAGGTGTGCAGGTTTTCTCACGATGTTGGATCACCGAAGCAAGTGATAATTAGTTTCTAATACGCACATAACTTTTTGCCGATTAGTACTGGGTACCGTGTTTGACATCGGGAGCTTCTGTTTAGGAGACCAACCTTTCAACCACTAAGCTATATTACTGCTTCCTTACATTGAGTATTGGTGTTCATCATACTAGTAGTTTAATCGATCAATGGCATGATTAAACGATAATGTGGTTTGTTTCAAAGCCCTGACGGTTGGTATTCAATTAACAATTAAACGAAGCTTCGGTTGGAACTGCAGTGGAACATGCAATCATTTCCATTAACAGTTTGTTCGTTTCCAAGCTGTCATTTATCTAAAGCAATAACAAGTTTTGAAGTTGAATTTATTATCCGTGATTTTTTTCATAAGTTGAAGTAATATTAGATACACAAAAATAAGAAATTACATTTATTGAATTGTAACGTTATTGCTTAATTAATGAAAAACAGACAACAGAACAGTTCGAACAATTTCAAATCCGTTAATTTAAAACGGTGTGATAATTATTGCAGAAGATACTCGTAGATTTTTCACTGTGATAATTGAATCGCAATCGAGTCTTACAAGCATCACAACCAAGATATTCTTGGTCAAGTTATCAGAATCGGGCTCCCGATATATTTTTACAGTCTGACTTCATAGCCCGTGACCCGCACTGCTCATTATCTACATTTAGCAGTCTGTCTGTCTGTCCGTTCGTCCTACTGACCTGGCTGCACTCGACTTATTTACCGTGTCTGTTCTTTCGCAACCTTGTAATCAGAGTCTGACTGAATAACGAAAAAGATGTATAACTAATATTTATTTCCGAATGTTATACATTTTACATATTAAATAACGCAATTTGGGGCCGGGGGTCTTATAATGTTATGACGCGTTATATACGGGGGAGAAGGGATCGAACAACGCGTTACGTAACTTTGTTTACAGAAAAACGTTACGGCGCATTATATGATTGTTCAAAAATCTTTAAAAAATTGCGTAAATACTTGAACGCTCCCAAAGGATCCATTTTTCAGTACATTTTTAAGAATAATGCCGTCATGCATGAGTTTGAGATTTAATGAATAAAGTTTACATGGAAAACAGTACAACAATTACCATTTCAATAAATTGAATTACTATTCTAAGACTTCAACTAGTTTAAAAGTCAATAAATACCTACAAGTATAGAGCTTTGAAACTGGTTCGAAAATGCATTACGATATCAACATCCCTATAAATAGAAATGATATAAACATATGGACATGTCGCAGTACAGCAAACAAATTACAATATCTAGAATTTAAAGAAAATGTCGATGATATTAAACAATACACACTGATTTTATACTAACAGTATTCTATGTAAATCCATGAAACTATGAAAGTAACTGCAAAATGAAAGCTCGCTCCCTCTAAATAATGAGGAGAAAGCCGAAAGGACAATTGTATACCGACCACACAGAATACCCCGCCCTGACACGCCTTAGTATACGACAGTCTTTATGTTCATAAGAGACGCCCACACAGATGTAGAAATTCATAATGGCTTGGGTATTGTTGTAAATATTATGCTTATGCTTATAACCAGATTGACCTTTAAAAAAGTCAAACTACAAGTCGTCTAGTCGCTGTTGAAATGACTGTAATGTCAAAAATAAATAAAATTTTGTCTCTACAATACTTTATAAACATTATGCTAATGTCATTATTATACTTTACATTCAATTCATTTATATTGACAGCAAGGAATATGGTAGTTGAAAGTGAAAGTAACTTTTTCTGCAAAGTTTAAAGTGTACATGACAGTTGGTCCTTCGAGTCATCAGCCTTCAATGTACTTAATACTCCAGACAATACTGCAGACGAAAGAAGACCTAACGGTGTTATAATAGAGTCTATTTTTGGAAATGACGCGGTGGCGATGAGGTCAGCCATCAACAGTCAGCCGGCATCGAGTCATTACGTAAGAAATTAGCATGCTGCCCGAATTCGGACAAAATAAACGCTTTTAACGTGTTTACGATCTATCGAAGAGTTTAAATTATTTCACGAACTCTGTTTTCGTTTATTTTAGCTATTTTTAAACGCGAAATAAATAAATATTAAGCGTTTTCTGTGCTACAAGGGTATTTTATTTCAGGTTTTATAGGTCATACAATGTATAAAGATAAGGAAAGATTTATTGCTTATTTGAAGTTGTTTTCCAGTAAAAGTATCACGGACAAGCAATCTTCTTTATTATACATCTTTATTACATATCTAAGGACATTTTTCTGTAGCAATATACCTGGCTAATAATTCTAAAGTGGTTCTAAACTTAACTTGAACTGCAGACATCCTTATCAATATCAATCGTTTGAACCCTGATTGGTGTAACCGAAGTTTATCTTATCCATCCAAACCAGTTCACGAACCAGTCTACACAAACACACACACAACTATCACCTTATTTGCATTGAACTGAGTAATAGCAGGGAGGGTATAATAGGAAAGTATTTTCACAACTGTAGTTCGTTCATTTTGTATTGATTTAGAAGTTAATACAAACTTAAACAATCTTATAGTCAGTAAAGTAACTAGTAGTCGAGTAATAAATATCAAGTAGGGAGAAATTATTAGGTCACTCGTCATTACTAAGGTCTTAAGTAAAGGATACTTCAGATTGCTGCACTGGATTGGTGGAGGAGTTAGTGGTCAATCCATGTGTTGGGACCAGAAGATTTTTTGCCACACGGTAGGGGGGCGTGCCTAGCATTACGTAACACAATTTAGAGGAAAGGGGGGCCTTGGAAAATGTATAATGATGCGTTACATATGTGGGAGGGGGGGTTTAACAATTCGTTACGTACCTAAGTTTTTTTTATTACTAAAAAATTTAGGAAATATAATTTTTCTTACTCGACAAAACGGCAGCATTTTAGTTAATAAAAATGGTAATTTTGGTGTTACTTAACGTTTAGGGAGGGGGAGGGAATTCAGAGAAAAACATTACGGCGCGTTACATGGAGGGAGAAGAGTCAAAAATCTTCAAAAATTGCGTTATATAATACTTGATTTTTTTGCTTATTAATATTCAGCTAATAACACAACTTTGACGGCTTTCCATGCCCTCCTAAGCTTGAAAGAGCACATCACATTTTTTTCACTAATGGTCACCTATCTTACGGACCGACCGCAGTAGCTTTATCAAATCCTTAACTAATGAGCCAGATGACACGGATGTAATCATGCTGACTATCATAATCAAGATGTCCAAAAGGTTTTAGGTTCAATTCTCAGCGAAGTTTTAATTTTTGTTCTCGGTCTGTGTATGTTTTCTATGTCATTGTCATCCTCGATACAGAATCCCTGTGAGAGGTTACATGTGCGTAGCGTTAATATTATGTTTTTATTTTTTTATTTATATCCACACATTACAGAAATGGCAGCCCTAACGAAGCCGCGACACAATAATATATGTGTAGCTCTTTTGTGTCTTGTTTAAATTCCGCGGCCAGTCTGGATTTCTAGATACAGAGCAAGCCAAATTCAACCTTATGATCAAACCCGAAGTATCTCTTTCTCAAATCAAGTTTAAGTCTCAAATACATGGCACTGCTACGACATATACTAAGGTACCTTTCCATGTGGTGTTGCTTAAAGATAGCAATGACATTAGGATAACAGACACCGGACGGTCTAAAAGCTTTTAAGTTATCTGGAGGGTAATTAGAAATCATTTAAAGGTGATGACTCATGCTTCTACTCTTAAACCAGCGTCCGAAAATTGAATTACGTTATGTACTCACTAGAAATCCACAGTGAATCCTTTTTGTACTTTTGTTAACAATCACTGCGATTGCATTACATGACAAGATTTGGATGAGAGAGTTAAAGTAATGAAGCGACAACAGCTTAAAGAAAAAGTGGAAGAGAAAGATAATAAAGATAATTGGGGAGAATTTACAGGAGAAGAAAAGGAATACAAAAATATGTGGAATCTGAATAACTGGCAAAATCAAGTTCACACTTGTCTATGAAATAATTTTACTCAATTAGTTTTGCCAATTAACTGGTGAAGAATGTAGATTTTCACACATGTCAAAAGTCACGTACTCTGTTTCTATACGTGATCGAATCAGCAATGATGAAATTTGTAGACAATAGACACTTACGAGAGTTCTTAGAACTGTTTGATGTAGCAATGAATTGTTTTTTTGGTGACAAAGAAGTAAACATGTCACTAGATCAGTGGTCGGTTAAGTGCATGTGGCTCGTTGGCTCTTCAAGTGCGGCTCTAACATAAATGTAAACGGAAGGCGCAATAATTTTTAGTACATCTAAAAATTATGAAATAAGTGTACTACTTATTTTGTGTAATAAAAGTTTACTGAACGAGCAGATTTGGCTCTCAATAGTTTTGTATTGTTGTTATGTTCATCTTTGGCTCTTTGTCTAGTAAGTTTGCCGATTACTTAATGCACTCATGAATAACGATCATGGACATCATTAAAACGATAGGATAATAGATAGATAGAATAGGATAATATAACGAATATATATACGATTCAAAAATGCAAGTAGGTACTTCCCAGAAAAAAAACACGACAAAATAGCTACTAAAAGCTGCAACGGAGAAGGGTTATAAGAAACCAAAAAGCAGCGCCGAAACCGGTTTTGAAACCAATACCATCTTCGCGAAAACCAGTTACGATTAATTAACTGTAATCTCAGTTATATGTGTTCGTACTTACTAAAGAGGACTGACTTCTTACGTTACTTATTTTGAAGTTTCGTACTTACTAAAGGGGGCTTACATACTTACGTTACTTATTTTAAAGATAAAGTTTTATTTTAAAGATAAAGTTCCTACTTACTTACAAAAACATTGAGTGGAGGACATAATGCAAAATGTAGCCTATGTCACTCCTACAAGAGACGACCTCGTTTTTTTCGTCGCGACATAAAAGGTAAACAATCTTACAGTGTCTTTTTTATGTAATTATCGATTTAAAAATAAGACAGACACAAATTAAAAAAAACTAAAGAATAAACAATAATTTAATGTTAAAATAAATTTCTGTAAGTATACTTCTAAATCTTTTTTTTTTTATTTGTTGTTGTGCCAAGTTTGTTTACCTTCTAAATCACGACGAAAAAAACGAAGTATAGGTACTGACAGTCTGACAACTCATGTTGAAATCAGGCAAGTAATTTGCGCTGTAGAGCGTATCAAAGAATTGCGCATACTTAATTAGAAAGATAAACCCGAGTAAAAATAACATTCAATTTAAATATTTATCTTAAGAATCAACACATAATTTAAATTTTATATAACAAGGCGTACGTGAAATGTCAGGAGTTTAAGTTAGTAAATATTAAATTCAAACCGGTTAGTGGTATAATGCGCTTCTCAAGGTCACAAGATAAACGTATTACGCAGTTTGACAAAACAATTGAGCATTAAGACAAGGTAATACCTACTACGTTTATTCTACCTCTATAAACGAAACATCATCATCACAACCCATAACTGTCCCACTGCTGGGCTCGGGTCTCCTCTCACAGTGTACAGGCCATAGTCCACCACGCTAACCTAGTGTAGATTGGCAGACTACACACACCTTTGCGAACTTTATGGAGAACTCTCAGGTGTGCAGGTTTCCTCACAATGTTTGATCACCGAAGTAAGTTATAATTAGTTTCTAATAACATAACTTTTAGAAAATCAGAGATGCGTGCCGGGGTTCGAACCCAGGTACTCCAGTTCGGACGATTAACGTTTAAATTAAACCATCGGGCTATCGTTTTTGTACGCAGCAATGATACATTTTCGTTAGTGTCACTTACAAATTACTATCTACAATTACACGATGAAAATGCAATGTAAACGCGTAGAAAACGCGCGTTAGTGGTGCGTTAAAAAAAGTTGTGTAAGGGCTCTTAGGTATCCCAAAATTTGATAGGTACTATTCAATAAAGATAAACCTACTTATAGTTACTATACCCTGACTTTGAACTAACCTAATTAACTAATATTGGAACTAACGAAGCAAATCTAACACGATAAGAGCTACACAGTCAAGAAATATAAAAACGGTATTAGAAAGAGAGAGACGGGGTATATAATCTGCTTATTTGACTACAAGTAGTAAAGTATATAATGTTATAAATGTTAAATGTTTGTCATAGATTCTCAGAACATTTACCATTGATAAAGGTGTTTTTTGAGCAAGGGCCGTAGTAAGCAAAAAGCCGCCTAATTTCAAGACGAACATTTGTAATAAGGGGCCGTTTGAGTGGTAGGTTGTATTTCAGAACGACCATTTGTAATAAGGGGCCGTTTGAGTGGTAGAAACGCGACGTAATTTGAGGGGTAGATGGGTCTTGTGAAATGTTATAATGCGTTACATAGGTGGGATGGGTGGTTCAACGCGTTACGTAACATTGTTTCTTTTTTTTTTTTAAAAAACTAGGAAATAAAATTCTCCTACCAATTTTCTTAAAAATATTAAATTAAATTTCTCTTAAAAATTGACCTTTGTGTATTACGTAAGGTTTAGGAAGGAAATGGGGGGTACAGAAAAACGTTACGGCGCGTTACATGGGGGAGGAGGTTAAAATCTTCAACAATTGCATTACGTAACACTCGAAAGCTTCCTAAATAATTTCGGCTAGTTTGTAAACAACATAGTATCTATTTATAAAATTGTTAAACTTCTTAGTGTAAATAAAAACACAGACTTCCTAAAACGATGTATCCAAAACTAACGTAGATAAAAATAGCCTCGAAAACCACGTAAACAAACCTTTTAAGTGGCAACAACATTCAACAGCTTAAAGCTCGGCTACAAGCTTTTATTCACACGGTCTTTGTCAATGAAAACGAGCTTAACTTTCATAAGCCATGTACATAATGAGGAGAGAATTTTCTTTATGTTTTGAGGACAACAAACTAGCTTGCAGTACTATCCGCTGGCGCCCATGGACATCGTGACAAATTTCGGACAGTACCAATATTTCCCGAAGTAATTAACTACGGCCTTAGTAGACATTTCTTCTATAAGTTTAAAGTTTATGCGATTGTAGGCTTCCTTGTTATATTTACGGGACGATATGCTCTCTCAGTGACAGTCCTAAAAAAAGTTGAGTGAAATAACTCATCCTTTCAATCTTCCAGTCCAGTTCAGTTATTCTTACTTTGCGAACTTTATCGTAATCCCTCAAATGTGCAGTTTACCACCATGTTTTCCTTCACCACAGCAAGTGATAATTACTTGATACTACGCACATTACTTTTTGAAAATTTGCGTGCTTCATTTTAACTCAGGAACTCGCATTCTGGAGACTAACATTCAAACCACTAAGTTATCACTGCTATATCTTTAACAGGCCTCATATTCCATGATTATATCCCCGCTATGATGCATTCTGTATGAGTAAGCGTTAACTTTGTTAAGCTAAAACCACAACCATGTATAATTTACTTGCTACAAAGATGCGAGTATTTCCTTCGATGACTTCACAGTGAAGGCAGCTACAATAGTATGAATTTCTCGAGATTTTAATACAAAACGTTCGTTTCAAAGCACGTTTTGAAATGTATTATTTTACTACTTTCTAGAATAATCTTGATAAGGCATGTTTTACTTGTTTACTATTTTGTAGTGAATGTAATTAACATTTGTTTTGTCTGTCATTTGTTACTTCTTTGTTTTTTAAGTCATTGGAATTAATTGCATGCATTTCATTTGAATAGTTTAAGAGGTAAAGTACTTCATTACAATAGTAAACTTGGATACTTTCTGTGTCCAAATTTACTATTGAAAGATAACAAACAAATTAAAACAAATCTGAGAGAAGCTTAATGGTCTCTTAGATAGAGCCAAAACGGACAGACGAACAGACAAACTATAGAAACAAAGGATCTGAATTTATTACGGAATACTAAGGGTAGTATTTTTCTTGCCACAAGTTATTTTATATAAATCCAGGAAACCCAAAATTTTGACCAAATTTCTACGATTTCCAAATCTTATTCACTGTAAATCTCGCAAACAGGCCAATTCACACGTATAGTGAGGTGGGGTAAGACTATCTCTGTCTAATATCTCGATACGTATATTTTATTTACGAAATTCTTCCAGTCTGTAAGATAGTACAAACGTAAAAGTTCTCTCAAAAACACACCATGTCGTTTCTTCAAGTGCATATCGAGATAATAGACAGTGATAGTCTTACCCCACCTATCCACGACTTAAACAAGCGTATTCGTGAAATGTCTCTCATCAGAACATCAGCCGTGTACTTGACCTGTGCAATAAAGAGCCACAAATCAACAAGTCACGACTGCGGCCGAACGAGAGCGGGTGACATCACCTCACCTTGGTGCTTCAGGGAATTGATCACATTATTTACACTCTATATTCCGATTCAAAGACGCATGGAAATGAACAGCTTTGCTACCAACGCTCAGGTTATTAAATCAACTGTGTAGCTAAAAAAATATTACTTAGAAGGCCCGTTAATTCCAACTAAAGCCGAGGTTCAATTTATTTGGTCGGCGTCTGACCTTAAGATTAAGCCACGGGGCATTGGACTTGATTAACTACACTGCATTCTAAGTTAGCTCGAGACTGGTTAAATTAAGCATGACATTTAAACTTATTAAGCCCAAGGAGTTATGTTTTGAAGATCTTATAAGTGATCTAAGTACCTACCTACCTAATAGACGATCAGTTTTATAGACGAATCCAATAACAGTCCAACCAAAGTTGAAATCCATCACGCTGTTTAAGCTGTACAGCGTCTCAAATAAATGGACATGCATACATACGCTCTTAAAACTTTAACCTCTTATAAAAATCAGGTAATAAATAAATCCCCTCCACCCGGCTTCCTGCTCAAATACAAAAATTAAAAATAAAGTCGATTAAGAGGAAAGAAGAAGAAAATAGTGAAAGTAAAGTGAAGTAAAGTGCAAGTACAGTAAAATGTGTGTAGTGAAGAAAAGTCTACAGTGCTGTGTGTAGTGATCGTTCCGTGTACATTGTATACCTCGTTTTTTTCGTCGTGATTTAAAAAGTAAACAATCTTACAGTGTCTTTTTATTGTAATTATCGATTTAAACATAGGTCAGACACAAATTTAAAAAATTAAAGAATAAACAATAATTTAATGTTAAAATAAATTCCTGTATACTTCTAAATATTTTTTTAAATTAATGAAATAAATAAAAGTAGTGCCAAGATTGTATTTTTTAATCGTGACGATAAAACGAGGTATAGTGTGCGTTACTCCAGCGGATAAATAAAGGTCTTAACTATTACCTGCCTTTTACTCCTATCCCCAACCCACTCTCACATTTGGAATGTAACTTAACAAACATACACGGAAAAGATGAGTAGACCACACGTTGTATTGAAATAAATCCGACAGAATATAAAAGGACGACATTCAATGTCATCGCTACGTCCGTTAGTCATTATCATTGTTAGTCTGTGGTTTGAGGCTTTGAGGTTGTTCCTGACACTACCTGAATGAAGTTACTAACTTCCTTCCTTGTATGTATAGTTTATTCAAATTCAAAATCATTAATTCATGTAGGTGCTTTGAAGGAGGCTAAAGGGGAAAAAATCCCCAGTACATGTTTTAAAAAATAATAAATAAACAATCAATTTTATTACGTTATTTTTTCTTTCTATTAACTATCTAGAGAATTTGTTCAGCGGTCGCAATTTTATTAACTCATTATAGCATTTATGAACGAATTTATTTATGAGATGTAACTAGTATTCGATTCGTTTCGTTTCGGTAAACCTTGTCTCAATAATAATAAACTACAAATAGGGTAAATAAAAAAAACATTAATAATTCAGTAGTATAAACAATAGCTTTCAACACAGAAGGATCCAGATTCGATTCCCGACTACACCTATAATTTTCTAACAAGATCAATATTTAGTTCTACTAAAGTATAAACTTTAACCGTTCAATTTCGTTAACTGCGACAACGACAGTTTTATGTATCCACAGACAAACAGTGTCGATGACGTCACACTAATTATCCTATCGTCACCTTTAAAGTGAAGTTTACTTTGTGTGATAAGACACAGAGTAGCTACATGCAGAGACTGCATAATGCAGGTTGTACACGTTACGTAATTCAAACTTAATTATTTATCTAGCTCTCATATCAAATAAAATAAAAAAACATTACAATTTATTAAATTAGTTATTCCTGATGCTTCGATACGCAATACCTATCATATTATTAGCTTTATGAGTGACAAAAACAACGCGTTGAACAATTATGACGGTGACACAAAGTAGCCGTAATTTTGTAGTTTACTGTAGCTGGATGAAAAAGTATTTACTTATCTAGAAAAAAAGGGTTATGCTAAGAATGCATTTGTTTGTATGAGTTTAAAGTTAAGCTTTAAAAATTCAAAATTTAAAAATTTAGTTTCAGTTTTTCAGTTTTATTTTTTTAATCTTTATTGCATCCATGCCAAGCCCGACGGGTCACTAGTTGCACATTAAAAGACTGACGATTAACAGAGTTAGTTTAACTCCAGTCGTTTCCACCTTGCACGCTACAATTAAACCGACAGACAGACAAACAAAACAGCCTCCGCCGCCGGTGATGACATCATAGTAATTATCTCGTCGTCACATTGATGGCGACTATAATATATTGCACAGAGTATGTACGGATAGAGACATACTTTTGGTTTATCTGTATTCACAAGTTGCATTTTTGTTGTTGTGACATTAGATTTAAGTTACTAATTTAAACATACTCGTAGTTCATTTAATTTTTGATATTAGAATTTTCAAAAAAAAAAAATTTATTGGTCTGTGATCAGTATAAGATGAGGGAAAAAGATAGTTAAATAAGATCCCGTCTAATTGATTTCTTTTCAAAAAGTATCTTTAAATACTGGTTCTTTTAGCCGGCAAAACTTTGCACATACCTTTTATTTTTTTGCTAAAACTAAGCCTGGATAAATAGCTTATTTTACTTAAAAATACAATTTAAACTTAAAGCAATGCAATGCAGATAAAATATACATGATTTTAGCTCATGCTGTGATATAAATGATTTAAGCATGGCGTAAGACACCCACGCACCAGATATCCCATCTAGTTATTAATGGCGACATTATTTGTTGTAACAGAGCAAGTTACTAATGTAATTCCGACTTTAATTTATTACCATCTAGACATCAATTTCTAGTAGAGGAACCGCTTTATGGTTGAAATTATAACATAACTAGACGTCACCCGCGGCTTCGCCCGCAGAAGAGTAGTTAATAAAATTATTGGATTCATCCCAAAGGAACCTAAAATCAGGATAAAATACATCCTATGTCCTATTCCCGGAAGCAAACTATCTGTGTGCCAAGTTTCAGATTAATCCGTCTAACGGTTAGAGCGTGAAGGAGGGACAAACATCCAAATATCCAAACATCTTTACAAATTTTCACATTTATAATATTAGTAGGAGTCATCACGTCAAATAAAGATAGAGTCGATGTACCTGGTTGGTTTGACTTTATTCAAATATAAATTTCGCTTTTAATACTATAACAAAACAAATTATAGAACAAAAAAATCTATATTCAAAATAACATAGATTACTTTCTAAACAAAAATTATACTTTCTATCAATAATTAAAAAATGTAAGCACTATAGGTCGATCAATCTAATACAAATATTTATACAACTCGTTCAATCACTGTCCAAAACTCTCAACTGACAAATAGTAATTAGTAAAATTTCGCTGAGAATTGATTTACTGAACAATATGTTTCAGACCATTGTTAGATTTGTTGTCGTCACAAAGATTAATGATGAACCAAATTCTAAACAGAAAGCTGCGCGGGCGCTGAAATGTTTTCTTAGATCTAGAATTTTAAAATATATGTAGGTTTATATTGCGTTATTTTATGTAATTTACTATCTGTTTTCTGTGATTGAAAGTTAACAATAATTTTCTCGTTTTTTAACCCTACATTATTGTGTAAAAATGTAAGTAAGTGGTATAATTGGTGCATTTAAACACTTTCTTAGCTAACATTTCTTTCTCTTTTACTAAATTACCTAGATTTAAATAAATAAGTCATTAAGTATGTTAATAAAAACACGTGGTACGAACCGATTTTGTGGACAGTTACTCAAGTTTAAATTAAATAATAGACATTATCGCACTCAAAATTCGTTTAAAACTTGAACAGGAGATTCTTTTAAGGTTAGTCCGTAACGATGACGTACTGCTTTGTAACTGTTCCAAGGAAACAGTTTTACTCATTTACTACTTACTCATCCAAATAGTAATCACTAATGTTGCTTCATTAGGTCAAAGTAACGAAAAACACAAGCTGAGGAAATTCTTTACGATAATAAAAACAGCATATATCACTGCTTCATAGTTACAACACATTCATTTATTTACAACTAGACGATGCCCGCGGCTCTGCCCGCGCAAAAGTCGATAAACAAAATATTGATTTTATCCCAAGGGAACCTATAGTCGGGATAAAATGTATCCTATGTCCTATTCCTGGATGCAACCTATCTGTGTACCAAGTTTCAGCTTAATCCGTTCAACGGTTAGAGCGTGAAGAAGGGACAAACATCCAAACATCCAAATATCCAAACATCCAAACATCCAAATATCCAAACATCCTTACAAACTTTCACATTTATAATATTAGTAGGATAAGATAAAATTATCTACAACAAAAAATGTATATATTAGTGTATAATACCACCCAACCTCACCATTTTCGGGCATGCATCACCATAAAAAGACACAAAGTCACAGCCGAGGTCACTTATTACTGGCGATGAGGTAATTACATGCTACTGGCAAATATTTATAATTGCTCCAACTTGCGAACCCTGTATGATAAGATAACAAACGAGTCTTGAGTCTTGACATCCACCAATGCCGCGATACAGAGGATTTTGACCCTCCGTCTTTAGATAATGCCACAGAACTGCTAAATAGTCCCGTGCATGTTTTTATCTTGAACTTTGCAAATTTGCTATCAGGCATAGTTCAAGTGTTACGTAAAAATGCTATCTATTATGTTGTGAATTATCAAATTGCAATAAATATTTTTGCAGGTGATACATCTGATAAATCTACATGTGTGAACGATAATTAAAAGTGATGACATTTACGCTCAGTTTAGATTGGCGGCTTCTGAATTTCTCAAAATATTATTGACCATCTGTATTAATAGTCCTACTTAGATTCAAAAGGAACCAGGAAAAAAGATGAGTTTTCTGCTGCTGCTGAGGCATGGTTCTTGTCTTTCTGTATTTTAAGTGGCATCCATAATATAGAGATTCCTAGTGTGTAGCTATGAGAAGCGTTTTAAGGAATTAAAAATAAAAAACCTAATGTGAAAATTAGATAAACTACGACGCTTTACAAAACTAACTTAACTTATATACAAGAAACACAGGTACTATAGTTGAGTTCACAAAAAAACAATGACAGAAACATACGTGGTCCATTAGTTTAAAAATAGATTTGTTATAAATAGAAAAAATGCGACACGGACCAAATTCCTACCGCATTTTAGAAGCGATAAACTCAACCGTGGTATGACTAATCCTACAGCTTTTTGGACTAATCAATTGTTATACTAAGCCATCACTAAATATATTTTAAAAGCCCGATTAAGAATATGGATGGACCATAATGGGCTTAAGAGCTAAAAAGCTATAAGAGCTTAAGCAGTGTCTGAGTTAGCTATTAAATGATAGCTAACAAAAAAATATTTGAATTCAATTATTATGATTTTATGTCCAAAGGAGGCGCGTCGCAGTATTAAAAAAAATATATTTTTTTTTTTAATTTTATATTACATACATAATTTTATACTCTCGAAAAACATTATCTCCTTTATGGCGGAGTCGAGTAATTAGTATTAAATCATAGTAATAAAACTAATAATAGACGTTACTAATGATACAGTTAGTTGCGTTGATTACAACCTATTATAAATGATTGCAACGATGCAAGATAAATTGCTATGTTTAACTTGTTAGCATAGATGTTAATACATTGTTATTAAAAATTAATTAAACACGCTAGACTTTCATAGTTTCGCAATAGGATTTCCTGTGTTATGGGTACCATGTACAACATAATATATGTATATAGACAAATTACACACATCCAGACGGAGAAAAGAAATCAAAATTCATAATTAATTTTTCGTCTTGCTGGAAATCGAACCTAGAACCGTTTGAACAGCGTCGTGATCTAGCGTCATAACCATCATATTTATAAATCTTTATTGTTATTTAACAATCAAAAAGAAATAAAACATTCACATATTTAATGACGCAAAATAAAAATCCCTTAATTGACTTAAAAAAAATATTTGCCAAAACATTTTTGTAGTCTCTGTCTCAGCGTACTCTGTATTCGGTTATTTCATAAAGCCGTAAATTGTAGGGTGATTAATTTAAGTTAATTCAAGGGGCCAAATTACATACCTACACTACTCAACTCTGTCGATGAGATCACTAACAGCAATAAAATATTTATAACACCTATGTCCTTGTCGAGTCATTTTATGAAAAAAAACCAATGTCGTTATACCAAAGTCATACTTTTATTACGCCCGCGGCTTCGCCCGCAGAAGAGTAATTTAAAAAATATTGGATGTACCCCAAGGGAAACTTATAATCGGGATGAAATCTATCCTATGTCCTATTCCTGGATGCAAACTATCTGTGTGCCAAGTTTTAACTTAATCCGTTCAACGGTTAGAGCGTGAAGGACTTACAAACATACAAATATTTTCACATTTATAATATTAGTAGGATTATTTTTAATACCTATTATTTGATACGCTCTACAGCCCTAAAGGCTTAATCCAAATAAAAATGTAGGCGACTGCTAAAAACCAATTCGGTATTTTTTTCTGTTTCTTATTATTTATTTTTTAGTATATTTTTTTACTTTCTAGATTTGCATCTTTAATTCACTGTTTTTGACATAGAATAAGCTTTATACCAGATGAACTTATAAACACAAGTATTTTTTTTTTACTCAAGCAATTTTAAGTGATGATAAAGTACCTAATAATTATTTTTAAAATGCATAATACTATTTTATTTAATATTATTTATCATGAAAATATTTCATGTAAATAACCGCAATTTATTACGTAGAAAATATATTTTCGTAGTAAACAACTTTTTATGATTCCCACTTGCTTACATCCAAGTATTTTTTGCTGTCGACATTTTATTTCTGTCTATTTACGTAATATACCTTAAAATATTCAGTTTTCTCAAAATTAATTAAAAATAACGAAAATAAAATCAATAAGCGTAGTAAAGTTGATAGCGACATGGTACCTATTGTATGACTACCAAACTGATCTCTACAATTTGGCCTTAATTGTTAGAGCTATTTATTACCAACCTTGTTAGTTAAAACTATTTAGGTATTTACCAATTACCACCTAATAATCCACACAAAACGTAAACATTACAAGTTTTTAAACGAAAGTTAAAAAAAAGAGACGCAGAACCTGGCTGTTTATTTTAAATGAAAAGCAAATTGGCTTTTAGTGTTCCAAATTTAAAATGGAGACAAAAAACTTGTTCAACAAGTCTGATCTCAAAATGTCCGTTAAGGAAAATTATTGTGAGTCAATAAGTCAATAGAATATCGAAAATCTGTTGCATATTTAACATGTGAAAAATTTTGTGCTCTTTAAGATATAGGTACTTATAATGACTATAAAAAAACAAACTAGGACTCAGGACTTTCTGAGAAGGGAGTTAAACTTCTCAAGGTAGGGGCGATCGAAGCTTGTATGGAGGTTATAAGTAACAATTTAAAAATAATGTATTTCTTTATGAAACGACGATTTCGAAGGGTATAGTTCCCAAAATCCACTAGCTACAGCGATGACTTTACCAATTAAGTTATCAAAAATAGTTATTAATGCCATGGCTGAGATGGGAATGGGATTTAGGGGTTCAAACCCATTTATAATTTTCCATTCCCCCCAAAAAGTTCAAGCACTCTACATGGAAAAAAAATAGGTATTTCTAAAAATCGTAGAGCTACGGCCTTAGGAGATGCCACGGTAATGGAAGTAAGAAAATTCTTAGTTTTTTTTTTTAATTACAGTTGTAATAAATGCTATGACTAAGATGGGAAAAGGGGGTTTTTGGGGTTCAAACTTAATTATTATTTTTCACTCCAAAAGAAATTTTAACATGGAAAATTTTCCTTCTAAAATCGAGGCTACAGCCTTGGAAGATGTCCCGTGAATAAGGATTAAAAAGATTTTTTTTTTCATTACACTTAACAGGATTGAACCTCAGACCATCAATCAAGAAACCAACTTCCAAACCACTACGCTATCACGTCTAACACTGTTGTTTAATTTCGTAAAAGTAAAATGCACTGTTTGCATTTTAGATCGTGATATTTGTAAACAACGTTCTTGCGTAATTTCAACAAAACTGACAGTTTCTTTTAAAATATACACCGGATCTAAAGTTGACATACCATTTACTTGGTGGTCATAAACTTGTCCTCATTGCTTAAGGATGCCTTCCAAGTGGATGAAATCACGATTTGCCAGCTAAAAGCCGGTTCCGTAGGTAATAAATGCCGGCCGGCTTTATTAACCTCTGTACCTTAAACCTCTGCATAATTCAATAGTTAAAGTAATAAAAAAAGCTTTGACATTTTGACATCTAGGCAAGGCTGTCCAGGGTTTTGGAACAGGATTAGACGAAATATATCTGGTCAAATTACCTCGTATTTCAGCGATGTGCGAATCATATTCCGACTTGCTGCGAACATAGTCCTTCCTCGGAGCAGTATGAAGCGTGTGATGCTTGTACTCAGAGTACCACTCGTGCGGCGAATCCGGTCTGTCCTGCTCAATAACAGTCTTCTTCACTGTCACCCGTTCGAACTTGACGAAACGGACACCAGCAGCAAGATCGCCCTCTTCGATTTGCCGCTCGATCGTCGTTTCCTCAGGCTCGACATGTCGTAACTTCAAGTTAGGGAACGTAGACTCGTAAGTCTTAGTCGGGGATTGCGTATCCCTCGTGTGCTTAAGTTTCACTTCGATCTTCGGCGATTCTGGACGCCGTTTGCGCTGCTCGATTCGACGCTCGATGTCGTCGACATCCGCGCTGGCGTCGACACGGTCCCCGCTGCGACCGGTCCACACTTTTTCGAAGAAGCTGACGCGGTCGCGGAGTCCGCTTTGCGACGGAGTGTCGCGCCCGTCCGACATAGCGACATGACCTCCCCGTGCGGAGGTTCGCTCGATACTGAGTGGCGGACTCGGCGGAGGGCCGAGGATTGTGGTCGTGCGAGGCTGAAGGGCGCATGCGTCGTCCCCACATGCGGCTAGACGGCGCCCAGACGACTCCACTTTGATGAGGAAATTTTGAGCTGATCCACTGCCCGTAGACGCACCCTTACACACAGACCCCGTAGCATTTGGGACCAAGGTCAAAGGTGCTTCGGGAGTTTTAGTGGCAATAGGATTAAAAACTATTGGATATTCTGTCCAAATCTAAGGACACTGCATTTGTTTTTAATGTTCTATGAATCATTTCATATCATACCGGCTCCAATAAAGACCCAAATCAAACGAGAAGTTTCAATACCTTCTTATTAAAGATCAACCACGTCTTACACGAGTCACCGAGTTCTATAGTTAATACGCAAAAAAGGACTATCAACATCTTTTAACTCCTTTAACAAGAGACAACAAGTATCCCAGAGAAATGTACCAAAATCTTAACCCTACAACTTGAATTCCCTTCTAGCTTCATAACATCATCAACGTTAAATTATACAGCTTTATAGAGCTAGGAATACGTGTCAGACTATCAAGTATACACTATACAGTTTCCTTGAAGCGTGGCGCCACAGGTAAGAGGCGACGATGCAGCGGTCACAGTTGTTGGTCGGAGACAATGCAACCTGTCGTTTACAGGTCAACTCGACAACCAGTTCTGCAATGCTCCTGCACTCTCAGATTGGATGGAGTTTGCTGCGTTTTATTTGCAACTAATTCTAATTCAAAATGTGAACCAAAAAGTGCAGTGGAAAAAATGATAACGTTTCTCTGTACATTGCTCGGCAATACGGGCTTGGTGACATACGTCAGATCCTAAAAGAGAACAAAACACACTTTTTTGTTCTGAAGACTGAGGTTTTACAGGTAATATTTCAACATGTAAGTGTCATTGGATTCGTCTCGTTNNNTCTTTTCCCCCCAAATTTTATGTACTTCATTTACACTTATTAATCAAAGGTTATTTCTCACCACTTACCATCTGTGTAATGTTTACGAGCTGATTGCGATAAAATCTTTTGTTACTGAGCCTAACGTATATTATTTTGCAAGATTATGATATTATAAAACTGATTGTGGCTTGGAATGCAATTCGTTGATAATGCAATAAATTCTTTACAAATACAGGTCATTTCATTAAATTGACCTTTTGATATTGTCACTAAAATGTAGAGTTTTGCTCTACATGACAATGACATTTAATATGATTTTTTTAAAACTGCAAATCATGGGGTCTAATCTTAGCAACATTTTAGGGTGAAAATTATTTAAAATGACCAATTCGACATTTGTGACAAAATTGAAACAAAAGTG
>LGAG01000360.1:335073-346119 GCA_001278395.1 Lerema accius
CGTTTCGCAAAGGTATCTTAAAAAGTAGGAAAAGAAGATGTGGGGTTTCGTAAAATGTTTCGATGCGTTACATAGGGGAGGTTGAATAATACGTTACGTAACATTATTTTTTTATTAATAAAAACAATGGAAAAATATTTCTTCAAATAGGCAAAATGGAAACATTTTTGGAAACAATGGTCATTTGTGTGTTACGTAACGCTTAGCGAGGGGAAAGGGGGGGTATAAAAAACGTTACGGCGCGTTACATGGGGGAGTTAAAATCTTAAAAAATTGCGTTATGTAATACTTGAACGTTCCATTAGTAAATATTATTATTTTGTATCATATAAACAAATAAGATAATTTGTACTCGTACATTATGTCACTGGGTTTTATTAGCACGTGATAATTTGAAATCGTAATTATCTTAAATGCGATGTAATCAATCTTGCATCCTATCTTATCATAAGATGTTTTATTTAATTTTATGTCTTTAAGTATCAATTTTATTTTTGGATTCATTCAGTTTCTTGCAATGCCAAATAAAAAATTGCTTGACTTAACTTTTCCTCCAAAAATCATACAAAATTGGTCCTTATGTACGTCATTGCAAGTCAATCACATATTCGTCAGCACTACATTTTTGCTAGTATAAAGAAAATTTGTGACAAATATTAGGATAAATCAAAGATAAATGCCGCCTTACAATTGTAATTATATTACCTCCTGAACATTTAATAATTAGATTACAAAAATTTAGTACATAATTTGAAATCACTACAATGCCGACCCCAAATAAAAGAGGAAATTGGGCAAGAGGACGAATGAAAAAAAAAATTGAAATAATGACAATACCTTCTCTTTAAAGTCTTATGTCCTTGAGTTTAAGTGCCAAAAATTTTTATGTGGCCCCAAACTGCATATCAGTGATCTATTTAGCCCCAAAGCCCCAAAACATCGTCCGCAGTCAACCGTACACCCTCCTTCCGTACTAAATACATTAAACAGAAGTTCTGTTCGTTCAGATAACTTAATCATTATAACCGAGATCCCTTCTTAATAGATAACACACATCAAGGTTTTCTTTTAACCTATCAGTGTTTTTGTAGAGATTTCTAGACAACCCGCCCTGGTCGAAATTAAATCATAGCTCATTATGTCAAACAAAAAACTATAGTCCCATTGATATAAAAGTACCAGGTTGCTAGATATTAATTTAAAATTTAACTTTCATCAAAAACTTTAACTATACCAGAATTTAAACTCCTATTTTACGTGCCTATATTTATAAAACGACTTCAAAATAAGCCCTCCATGTAAATAAATAAATAATTTGTTAGTATGATTGCATCATATGAGTCTCACTGTACTTTATAATAATAAGTCTAATAAGCAGAATTGGGCTCCTATTCGTTGAATTTGTAACTGCAATATAATTCTCTTTTAACTTAATCAAGTACCAAGGTCATATCCTATCCTATAAAACCGCAATCAAAGAATTACACTCATAGGAGCGCACGTAGTAAACACGTCAAAACAAATGCAATTCATAGAGAGCTCTATAATGGAACTGTCCAAGTGACTGACATTCCTAATTGCCTGGGGGTGAATGGAAACATGCATGCGAATTGCTCGATAATATTTATAAACGGAGGATTCTTTAATTTAAAAAAACCTAACATGACGTTAGTCGAAGTCATTGTATTCGAATATCAAAACTTAATCATAGTACTGAAGAAGGAAAAATTATTATTGTTAGGTTGATTTTAATTTTGGTAGCTCGGGACAATGCGTTATAATCAGTTTGAGCTGTAGAGCGTGCCAAAGAAATGTACATACATACACACGTTTTAAAAATATTACCCTCTTTCTAATATAGTCGGGTAAAAAGAATAATCAACAAAACTGAAAATTTCAAAATTTTCGAAATATCTAAGAAAGTTTACTAAAAATCGTAGTAACAAGCCCGCACGTAAACCAGCGTTGGTGAGGTCAATGCCCTGCTATGCCAAGTTATGCCGTGCTATGCCATGTCCTCTTCAAGTATCGGAACATGTTTAGGACCTAATTTGCATTGCTTTACCGCGTAGGGCAAGTAAATAGCTATGCTACATACCACATAAAGTTTTAATCCACAACTTGAATGTAAATTGGACGATAAAATTGTGTTCCTCAGGTATATACTGCATGGATTTCTCATTTAATTTACTAGCTTAAGTGTGTTTATTACTTAAAGGGAAAATTACCACCCACATCATATTTTTACAACCTACTAACTGACCCGGCTAGCGTTGTTCTGACAATAATTGATTTTATAATTAAAGTGTTTAACTAATTAAACTAGCTTACTTCATATGTATAGTGAATAATCTATAGATATACTACTAGCGAACACAATTATCAAGTCTATTCACCCCGCTGGGAATTAAACCTAGGACCTAGTGCTGAGCTATATCGTCACAACAAAGTTACCATGGACAAGTTGATATCAATCCGTCAATACCATAAATATTATGGTAATTTACTCAACTCCCATAAATCAGTTGGGAATAATTTGGAATTTTTTCCTGATTTCATATTTCGAAGCTACGTCCTTATAATCCGTAGGCACGCGAACAACACGCATTATTCCCATTGAAAACAATAAACTTAACATTACCAAAGGAAATGACGTAGCAACCAGGTAAGAGTTGCTATACCTCGTTTTTTTCGTCGTGATATAAAAGGTAAACAATCTTGGCACAACTTTTATTTATTTCATTAATTTAAAAAATATTTAGAAGTATACAGAAATTTATTTTAACATTAAATTATAATTTATTCTTTAGTTTATTTAAATTTGTGTCTGTCTTATTTTTAAATCGATAATTACAATAAAAAAAATGTGTAAGATTGTTTACCTTTTATATCACGACGAAAAAAAACGAGGTATAGTTACTATGGCAACTACGTATTCTCATAACTGAGGAGGCCTAGAGCAGTAGTTAGTAAAGTGTGGCTCTTTGACTCCTTAAATGTGGCTCTGGAGCTGCATGTGGCTCTTTGGCTCCTTAATTGTGGCTCTGGCACTAATATCCACGGAAGACATAATAATATTGTCGTTCGAAAATGTATGAAATTTAGTTTTTTTAGTGTAATAAAAGTTTACTGAACAAGCCGATTTGGGTCCCAATTTTTTTTTATTGTTGTATCGTATATATTTTTGGCCCTTGAGCTGATAAGATTGCCGATCAATGGAGCATACTCCCAGTTGCTTTAGTGCAGAATGGCGGAGGGGTCAATGACCTACTCAAGTGTCGGAAATTTTATAAAAAAAAACAAAAAAAAATTCAAAGGCTGCACTGATCTGCAAAACTAAGTATCACACTTTTGAACCTTATTTAAAAAAAAATCAGTTATTTTGTTCATGACTTTTTTTTAGCTATCTCTCAAAAGAAGATTACCGACTATAAAGGTTTTATACTAAATTCAACTGTTTTTCGAGTTCTTTTTATTTCGATAGTTTATCTTGTGTACCTACTTAAAAAGTTATAGCAATTTTTAAAGAGTGTAACTGTATAACAGACAAAAATATGTGGTATAACGTCTGCCCGGACTTTAAGCATTATTGCAGTATTTAGTGCATAGATTTAAGAGGATTGTAGGCGCCTTGCATTCCGTGTGCATTGTCGATGTATGCACTAGGTCTAACCTAGTAACTGTACCGGTCTGACTGGTTGCCTGTAACCTGAGCGGGCATTGTGCGAAGTCCCGAGACCGAAGCCCTAGCTAAAGTTAACTAGTTAATAAAGAAAGGTGTTTTAAACACTAGATTTAGTCATAAGGAATTTGTTAAACAATTATAGTTATTAATAGACAAACAAAAACTTTAGTGCAAAACATATTTTGACGTGAATTCGTCTTTAAATTTGCTATGGGGTCAATCGGAAAAATGTAATAATAATAAATTCTGGGGATACAGTTTGGCGTTGTAGTTTCGAATCTACTGTCTACGTCCAAAATTAAATTATACCACTGGATAGCTAAAGGATCAAATAATAAATTACAATAAGCGAGAATGCGAGACCGTTTTAAGATCGATTCCCAGTGGTAGCATACGTTTATTCAGGCCATGTCAGGCTTTTATGATCCTATTAGAATTGTCTAAGGTATTCAAAAAGGCGTTTGAAATATAACAGTATTAATAACGATTTTATCTTCAGTTAATATTATGACATTAATTAATTCTTGGCATTAGGCATGAGGATATAAATCAACAATACTTTTGATTCAGAATAATGCACCTTGTTGCTTTACAATAAGGTACTTTTAAACATCATAAGCAGTTTCTGGCTCCTTATATTTTTAAACACGACGGAACGGAGATAGTATATGCTTTAAAGATGAGCAAAAAATATCCAAAAAGATGGCTAATCTTCTAATATATGTCAAACAAAATAAAACTATTTTAACATCCACGTTTCCCCGAAAGTTAGTGAATTTAGACACAAATAATTAATGCCCAAATTGTACATCAATTTTCTATCTCTATCTGTGAAACCATAGACAAAGGGAAGGCTATAGAACAGTGTTTTGTCCTATTTATGGCAAAAACAACCTTGGTCTTGGATCATGGCGTCACCCACGCATGTCGACTTACAATTTGCTCATTTGTGTACAACTATTAATAGTTTTATAGTTCCAGTTAGCTGAATAGTTGTATTTGAATATTGTTTACCTGTTCCTGCATGATATGTCACTAATGAATTACCTAGTAAAATAAACGTTACAATAATGGTGGCACTACACATCGCAATATTTCTATACATCCGAGTTAAAAATTGGAAATACAATTCAACAAATCCAAATTTTAGCAGTGACTGAAAGTTTTCAAAGATATTTAATGGTATGAACAATTTTTTAATCAATGTCCAGGGGAAACAATTTTATTTAAACATCCGGGGTTTGTAAAACTTTTGCCAAGGGTTGGCAAATTAGCTCATAGCAGCTAACCATAGACCACATATCGTTGGAAATACTACTCGCAACTAACGTGAAGATATATCCCGGGGTCAATGTCCCTATTCTTGGAGACAGATCTAAATAGAGGTGATACAGGAAGCGTAGCTAATGACAGACAGCAGAGTTGACCTGTTTTAACCTGTCAGTTTTGAGCGAAGTTCGCATTCTTTTCTCATGAATAGGGTTGGCATCAACGTCATTTCCCAGTTTCCCTGGATATATCCTGAGGCATCCAGTTTCACAAAATCTCCGGGTAAAACTTGAATACGTTCAGTGACTGGGAACACCTAGAATTTGGTGTCTAAACAAATTGATAGATCAGTAATCAAAATTTTATAAACTCCTTAGTTTTTGGTAATTGCATTTTTCATGAATGTCCAGGGAATATATCAAGAATTTGACCAAGTGTCCGAGGTTAATGAAAGTTTTATCTAGGAGACCAATTTTGGTTATGGCAGCCCTAGACATGAATACACAAATTGGGGTTGGGAAGCATTGGAGCACCTGTGTTAAGGTCATGGAAAATTCACATGTACTCCGATTTTGTTAATTTAACAATACTTTAGTTACAGCTAGAGCCTGAATTGACAGACACACAAACGAGGGACGCGGTGAAAATATAAGTTCAGAATTTTAAAAGTTCCAAAGCTCATTTTTTTGAACGTCAGGAAAAAAATTACCTTTCCCAAATATCCAAAACTTCCGAAATTTTTGTTCGGATACGTAAACTTTAACGATAAGAGTCTTAATTATGATCATGGTTACTTGTTCATAAATGTAAAATAATAATATTTTCTACAAAATAGTAATGTTTTAAGTTCACACAACTTCAAAATAGTCAGTTTGTCAACTTATAGGTTGACACCTTTTTTGTCTTATACAGTTGTACGGTATACAAATTACTTCTAATAATGTTGTCACTTGCAAATAACTTGCAATTGGCGACGTGAAATGAGCGGTATGATTATAACGTTCAAAGCGATTCAAAGCGATGTCTTTCACTACAATAGAACTACTAAATGACATGAACTACTGAATGACAGTATTTTGGCGAGTTTACTGTATGTTTTTTCTTGTTTCTATTTCTACTATCTACTTATCTACTATCTACCTACTATTACTATCACTACATTTGTTACTTATGTATTTTCATTAGAATATAATTACATCATTTTAGCAAAATTATTTCCCATGTCTAAAAATTATGAATTAGGATTTAACCTAAAGCAAAATCAAAATGTCATAACTGTAGTAGGTTTTAGTGAGAGTTACTGCCTTTAACACCTAGATTCCTAACCTGGGATAATTACCCCCGCGGGGGTAAATTACCCATTTACGGGGGTAACAAAGGACCTAATTATTACGATCATAAAATAAAAATACAGGAAAACGTTACTTGTGTTTGTTTTTAAAACATTTTAAAGACGGGGTAAAATCAGTTTTCCTCATAGGTCACAGGGGTAACGGTATTGAAAAGGTTATTAACCACTACTTTTACACAACCAATCAACTCTTGTCGTATGGTTGTTGGTTGCACATAAAAATAACCGACGAATAACCCACGTTCACGTTCCGAACCAACGATACATTTCTATATTAACAACAGTATATTTAGAATTCACTCATCTTTATTTAAAACTTTCATATGCCCGTGTGCAGGCGTCACAGTTAATGGGAATTTATGCGTTAATATCTTTGTTTTTGGATCGAAAATTGCATGAAATTGTTTGTTTATACAACATTCATATTTTGGACACATAAATCAGAATGTTTCTTCATTGTTTTTTTTTGCACTTTATTCGTGGATTTTATGCATGCATTTGCTAAAGGCACTACTTATATTGAGGCGTTTGGAAATCTCTGCTATTACTTACTATTTTGTTTTAAAATGTGAAACTTCTCACGGCGTAATTATTACCTGTAAAAGAAAATTATAGAATTACATTTCTAATATTTTTCAGTAACTATTACATTTACATAAATCCTTATTAAACTACTTATAAACATATTTCAATAACAAAGGTAATGGAAATACATACATACGTTTAAATTCATTACCCATTTCATAACGCGTGCGGGTAAAAACAACATCATCTGCCCTCTCGAAGATTTTATTATCATTCGTGTTACTGTCTGAGAAATCTGCATAATTTCATCGCGTCAAAGTTTATGGGGCGTTTAGAGAAATAATTCACCATGGTAATAAACAACGCCTACAGTCATGTAATAATTATGATATATAGCAATCCCAAGCATATTTTACGTTTGTATTAAGTGCTCAGTCTTAATCTCAGACCAAAAAATATATACTCACTCTTCGACACCTAAAAGTGTGGTCAGAAAAACGTAACGTAAATTACAAATGATAACGTTTGCGGGTATAGTGCTTGGCAGGCCGTCCTCTGTGACGCAAGTTAGGTCGTGATAAAAAAATTTACCTCACTTTTTTGTTACAAAGATTGAAGATCGAATCTATATATATTTTTGGGGTTTATTTTACATGTTTTTTTCTGATACAAAAATGCAATGCAATGTTTTGACCCCAATATTTGTAGGTACATGGTTTTGAAGATGTTAACAAGGGATCAGTGTAGAAAAGTTTTTTTAAACTTCTATCACACGGGCAATAAATATTTGAAATGTAACGTAAAATTACACGAATTTTGTTGAAATCATTGCATATAATTTTATTCTAAGCTTTATTAAGGTGAATAAGGTAAAGTTTTATTGGAGTGAATAGGGTAATTTCATGCTGTCTAAATATAATTATTATGCTTAGTATATAGTAAATTATCAATTATTACTATTAACACAGAGGTAAAAATAAAAACAGCATTTCTAATAAATTAATATGTCCCAAGTAATTTTTCTTTAATTGTAGACCATAAATTCCATACGTACCTATAGGTTTTTGTTTTGTTTGGCAACTAATGCTTAGATACTGTTTATTGGTTATATTTTTTTTTCTTAAATAGGTAGGTATATATTATTTATTGATAGTTTTTTATACGCTTCCGAAGTAAAGAGAGGTTACTATTATCATTAAATAATGCCTAACATAAGTTCGATACGTAAGACAGTTAGTTCTCAATAATTCTCAAAGGCTAGATACATATCTTCTAGGAATACTGATAGAATATAAAGTCAAGGGAAACTGAAGTCACGCAAGAAACTGAACAAAACAGTCACGATTACTATAAATAGGCTTAATAATTGCATAGATTTAGCTCGAATAAATACTGAACATTCCTTCATTAACTGTATTCATCATAATTTAAAAAATAATTGGCCAAGTGCGAATTGGACTCACGCAAGAAGAATTCCGTGTCATAATTTATAAAAATACTTCCTTTTTTTTAATGTCCAGGTTTTTACTTGTTTATTAAGATCGAGAAAAATGTATTTATGTTTTATACTATTTATTTTGAAAGGTAACATACAACTACATAATCTGTGAAAATTTTAAGCGTCAACCTGTTATCGTTTTTTAATATTGAGCAAAAATTACGAACAAATACACGAGTTCCGTTTTTACCTATTAGGTACGGAACCCTAAAAATAAAGTCATTTTTACTTCCACAATGGACACGAATCCAATGACAGCTTACAGGTTGGAATCTGTCAAGCTGTTCCAGCTGTAGAGCGAACCAAAGAGATAGATTTACATACAATCGAAAAACATTGCACTCCTTCTGACAGTCAAGGGATGTTCAAGTATTACGTAACGCAATTTAGGAAGGTCTTGTAAAATGTTATGATGCGTTACTGTGGGGGGAATCGAACAACGCGTTATATTGTTTTTTTATTACTGAAAAAACTGGGGAATATTTCTTCTAAGTCGGCAAAATGGCAATCCTTTTAAGTAAAAATGGTAATTTTTGTGTTACGTAACGTTTAGGGAGGGGGAGGGGGAGTATAGAAAAACGTTACGGCGCGATACTTTTCAAAAATCTTCAAAAATTGCTTCACATGATACTCAAATTCAAATCATTTATTTCGTCTTAGGAACTAATATAATAGCTCACTTAACGAACTTAAACGCCCACTCAGGTAAAAATAGTAAAATAGACATTGCAAATAATATATTTAACATCAAAATGCATTGACCGAGTGTAAAATCTCCACAATAAACTTAAAGGTGAAGTCAGATCGCAGCGCTTTGGTCTTGGCATCGACCGTCGAACAATTCTCTTGCCTCGGTCAAGGTATGTGATAATTTTCTTGTTTTACGTCTACATACGACGAAGAATAAACGGAGAATATTTATCCATTATTTTAAGGTATGAGAATAGCAGGCGAGCTTGAGCCGCTGCCTACCACCCTAAGCTCTACCGCCCACGAAAATGAAACGCCAAAAATGGTCATACATACCTGTACCTCGTTTTTTCATCGTGATTTAACAAGTAAACAATCTTACAGCGTCTTTTTATTGTAATTATCGAATTAAAAATAAGACAGACACAAATAAAATAAAAATTAAAGAATAAACAATAATTTAATGTTAAAATAAATTTCTGTATGCTTCTAAATATTTTTTTAAATTAATGAAATAAATAAAAGTAGTGCCAAGATTGTTTACTTTTTAAATTGCGACAAAAAAAACAAGGTATACGTACACTCGACAAACATTACTCTACTTCTAGCACATTCGGGTAACAATGAAAAAGAATGGATAGCATACCACTATTCTACTAATATTTCCTACTAATTTTATAAATGTGTTTGTAGAGATGTTTGAATATTTGGATGTTTGTAAGTCCTTCACGCTCTAACCATTGAACGGATTAAGCTAAACCTTGGAACACAGATAGTTTGCATCCAGGAGTAGACATAGGATAGATTTTATCCTGATTATAGGTTCTCATGGGATAAATAAAATTTTAACTACTCTTCTACGGGTGAAGCCGCGGTCGTCGTCTCGTCTGTTACATAAATAACTAAGTAAAAATTAAATGGAATTAATATAACTGGCCACTAATAAGCGACCAGATGAGTGCAATATAGAAAAATGAGTAACAAACTAAACAAACAACCAAAACGTCTCCATGAAGACGATGTAACAGATGTTTATTAGCAGAACATGACGTCATTAGATGGGCGAGTGACGTCAGAGGCATAATCAGCTGTCTCAGATATATTCGGATAAGATTGAGTGGATGAACTAGATGAACCAAATATTAATATTGATGATGAATTAGAATGGCATGATAAAATGGCTCGAATCATATAATTGGATGATGAAAATTTGGATGAGATTGAATATAAATCAGTGTGACATAATAGTTTTAATGAGGATTGGAGACTTGTAAAACTTAGTTGTTTAAAGATTTCAGATCATTGAACTGGGTTGCGTAATGTGAAATGTTGTGTAAATTCGAGTTCAGTAATTTTCTGCATATTTCTACCTATAAAAATTCCTAGGAACTTTGGCACGATTGCCTGCGTTTCTAAACTCTCTGTCTGAATTTGATTTGATTAAAACTAAACAATAGTTGGTGAAATATGCTCTATGCCTCCTCAGTTATGAGGCTGTAGTAAGCCCTTAACAACTTGAGGTTAAATAAAATCAATCAGATTAAGGTATGATCTCTATAACTTAGAGAATGGGTTAATGGAACGTCATTTGTTTCTGCTTACCTTTCTCTTAAACGACTTCAAAAATAATGTTCACATCACACGCATAGCGACTGAAACAAGTCTCAATCTTTACGTGATAAGGGATTCTAATGTATTGGACAAACTAGACAAACTTCAACATCCATAATCATTTCTCACCACAATAGTGGGCATAACGTAATCTTCATTTAACGTGAAGCAAAGTTGCGAAGCTCCTTGCAGATGGTCAAGACCCTCAGTAATGGGGAACATGTCGAAGAACAATCGCCTAATATTAGGAGGCTGGCTACTAGCCAGAGTGACTTCAAGCGACGCCGGCGCCAACGCGTGACTTAATGCAAATGTCATGTGTCATCAAAATTCATCTGCGACGACCAAGCGTTACATTCCTAAGTTAAACTCTGGTTAAACTATTCAATAATAGAAATACGAAAGAAGATGAAGGAT
>LGAG01000360.1:351635-361775 GCA_001278395.1 Lerema accius
TATTATTTTTGAGCCTGTCCTGAAGAGAAGACGTTAAGCATTTATTGTAGTGGTACAAGAAGTGGCACACAAAATTTGAACTTGATATTTCTGCCAAAATTTATATTCATATCCAATACACGATCGATGATAAATAAAGGTAATTTATATAGGTAGGCATATATCTGAATATCTATGGAGTAATGAAATATTATCAAGTCATTATGATTATAAAGTATTACATAATGTTTCTTTCTTTTAATCTTTACAAAAAAGTACATATACTTTACCCTAAAATAATTTGTCTATCAATTTGAACTACACGTCACAACTGAACTCAACTTTCCCGTACTGAACTATCGTAATCATTAATTCACAAGCCATTTTATTTTCCTTACGAAGGCATGTCGGAATGTATATTTCGGGCGCCATCGCGTGCCGGTGAGTTTATTTTCGGCTTGCCCTAAAGAAAAGGGTTAGTACGAGAAAATGATAGCCACATTTGTTACATAAAACAGATGGCCCTACGTTTATTAGCTTCGAATCGACTTTGGAAGCGCTTTTGGTATCCTAAACGTAGGGGAATGGATTGAACTCTTTGTGGGACTAATGTTATGAAAGAATTTTTTTTAGCAGCTCATAGAACAATGTTTTAAGAAACAAAATGGACACAGAGAAAACTTTTTTAATTCTATAGGTATAGGTGTTTTTAAAGTCCATAATGTTATTGACGTAGTTAGTCAGTTGCTTCAGGTTGCAATGTCGATTTACTTATAGATAACCATTCTGAATATTAAATGTAAAGTCAAGTGATGGAGCATAGTTAAACTAGTCCTAAAGTAATTATGAGGTTCACATAAGTACAGCTCAATCTTTCACCAGTAAAACAATGCGTCATATCGTCACGTGAAACCCTCAAAATACAAACAACAAAAGTATAAGCTGCAATTAGTATCTCGTGTTTATTTACAAGAGACCTACATAATGTAGAACTAACCTTGTCTCTTCGGGATACACCGATAATTCGTAAGTTAACCAAATTACCCTGGCCCGTCGCCAGGAACAGACAACTGTCATATTTTTGCGTTATCGTAGAAGCTAGTCGATCACAGGTCTAGATTTAACATGAGGTCACGATATCGTGTACTAATTTGTGTAATACAGGAACTAACTGTGATTATCTGGGATTTACATCTGTTTTTTAAAATATATACAGATCTGCTTGGAGGAGGTGGTAATTGAATATTCTGAATATTGGACATAGCTGACACTTTACTATACCATTTACAAAAACCTTATGTATGCCTTAGTAAACTTCTGATCAAGAACATTTTTGGTATAAGCATTTAGCAAACAAGCTAGTAGTGCCACACCTTGAGTAGGACTATAGGACTTAGGGCCGATTTCACCAACAAAGAATAAGTCTTATACCAAAGATAAATCTGTATTTGTAATAGTAAATAACAGACTTATCCTTTGTATAAGACTTATTCTTTGTTGGTGAAATCGGCCCTTAGTGTCTCAGTAATACACATACGAGTATTTTGTGAAGTTACCTCAATTTAGTTGTTTTTAATTGTTAATACCGCGGAAGTACCATAATATTTGTGCAGGTTTCCTTAGTATTTGTCCCACAATATTTTATCTTATTTTCTTAATTATAAAGTAAAAGCAGTGGGTAACTCTAACGAAAATTTGTATCCATGCAAACCGAATGACTCATGAGATCAAGACGAAGAAATACGCCGTAATTGAATAAATGTTTCAGTTAAAATCACGTTCCATAGTAACCACAGCCACGTGTTGAAATAATACACCAAGTTTTGTTAACTTCTCAGAAGTTTACACTTTCTTGGTTTGCCCTTTAAAGATTTGCTAACCTTACCGACGAATTTCGGTACCATTTTTAGAATAATACACGAATATTTACGAGTTTGAGCATTTCGTACAAATTGTGCTTTAAATGCCACAAAGAAAACCCTTAAGAACGGACACAAAAGTCTACAATCCGCATCAAGAATCAGATTCTGAATTCTATGAGTCTGGCGCAGACGTCCAAAATTTGTTAAGATTCTGAATTAAGACTGACAGTAGAGAAAGCGGGGTGGAAAGATGCAGGGGTAAAATTTGTTGATGCGAACATTTCCAAAACAGAAAGAGACTTACCCCTGGCTCTTTCAATCCCGTTGTCTCTAACTAAAAATTTAGAATCTGAAAATTCTGGACGTTTGCGCCCGCCCTTAATTGGACCTAAAATAATATAAAAACTACGCATGATATACGTGTATGAATCGGAGTCTGTTTTTGTAGTCAACAAAACCTAATGAATTAAACATTACGCTGTAGATGAGAACGAAAGTGGTATTATTTCCACAAAATAACGCACACGTTATATCAAAATTTATTGGCCGTGAACAATATTTTCTTGAACTTCACTTTCTTTTATAGCCCTATAAATAACGATGATAGATAAAAGGGATTGTTTAATAGCCAATTCGGAATCTGTACACCGAACTATTAGGCTCATATCCAAGTTAATATTGGGCAAATGAAAAGGGTGTGTGATGTGAGACTCCGTATATAGAAACTACGTAATCGTTAAAGGAAATAGGGATGATATTGTAACAATGGCATTAGTTATTGTAGTCAACGACCCTTTTAGATTTCAAGATGGCCGCCAACCAGACGTCATGTCTAGCGAAAAATCACGTCGGAGACATGCAGCTATCCTTTTGGCTATCATCCAAGAGAAAAATATTATAGAGATTACTTTAGCTATCCCAAGTATCCCAAAAAGTGTGGTCATTCAAATAATCCCGACAGAAACATACGATTATAATCGAATCGGATGCTGACTTTAGATTTTTTTATTAGTAAATAGCCGAGTAAAAAGCAAATGATAAATCACAAAGAGATCAATAACGCCGAAGGCAATATTGATGCGTTGTCGAAGAAGAAACCAAATACTCAAACTCTCTGTTTAAGGATGTTGTTATTGCCTCAGCTGAAACACAACGAATTGAAGGTTAACTAAAATAAGACTTCTTCAATAGCTAGCAATTATTAATATGAGCACAAAATATTCGAATGCCAGAGAATTGGAGAGGCAGCAAAAATTATAATATCCTCTCTACTCCCATAATGGATACGAATTCATTGACACCTCATATGATAATATCGGCCAAACCGTCAGGTATACTACAGACTATGGTTTCGAGTCACAATTGGAGCCGGTAGATGGTGCTGATGTCGAGATACTTCAAGGGACCATCCATACTATAAGAGTTATTGAAACGCCGCCATAGCAAAAGTTGTTCGCTACGGTGAGCACTTCCTAAAGGGAAACGAGAATCAAATGTCTGGAGTACCTGGTGTGGAAAATATGGGGCAGAACGTCTGTCCGGTGTTCTAGTACAACTATAAAATATAACCTAACAAAAGTCCGACAGTATTATAATGACGGAAATGATAGCGTAATAGAGTTTAAAAAAGATCTCTCTTGTCGCTATTAGTTGTTAGTATCAACAGTATGATGTAAAGCGACAGGTGACGCCGACGACATACTAAAATAATACGTAATCTTATGATTCAATGGGTTCCTTGATTCAAAGGTTTGGTTTATTTATAACACGCAGATAAAGTCGCTCAAAGCGGTAGTAATAATAATTCAACACGAATCTGTTTCCAACATTATTATTTTACGACTCATTTTAATCACTTGATAGTGTAGATTAGTAGAGCAATTCTTTTTATCCCCGACGCAAAAAGAGTGGTGTTATAATTTGGACGTGTCTGTGTGTCTGTCTGTTTTTCCCATGTTCATGGACATCGGAAACCTCGAGTAGGACTATAAGAACAATCGTTAGTTGGTAAGTCGGTCTTTTTAGTGATAGGTTTAGCCATGGGATAGACGTCAGTATTAAGTCACCTTAGTACAGTCAAAAATAGAGGAGTTTTCAATTGTTTGAAATTGAGTACCGTGGTCAACAAGTAAGACAGGGACTTTGAAAGAAAAACTGAACCTAAAAGTTCAGAAAGTAAATTCGATATCAAAACTTTCTATCCAGTTTTATTTTATGAATCTCTTGCTTCTAAATACTAAACATATTGTTCCAGATAGTCAACAGGTGAAAGATTATGAAATATAGGCCGACATGGTAACGATGGATTAGCAGACAGGTGAACTGATGTTAACAAATTTGATGTGAGTGGGCGTTTCTCATGTTGCTTCGACTGACGATAGTGACGGTCAAACAAACAAACCTGACTGCTTTTAGAATAACAATGAAAATATACAAAATTATGACCCTTTCTGGATTGTATATAGTTCTGTAGATAGATAGATAGATAGACTGAATGTGAAGGAATGAACGAAAAAATGTGAATGTGACTAAAAAACAGGCTTGATCTTTCTAGTGTACTGAATAGATAAAAAGACATTTCTAATTTTAGTGGTTACTTATGACATGTATCAATCTGACAGTGAGGTCTGTCATTTATAATGTTAGTGCATAATTCAAATATCAGCTGATTAAAAAGTTTGACAATCCAATCATATCCAAAAAATGTAATTATAAGGAAACAACTGAACTCGATTGAAAAAAAAGAAAATTCCATTGATTTGAATACGACTGGAGTGATTTTTGATTCTAATTCCGTCGATGTATCATTGGACCGTCGACTATTGCAATGGATGCTATTAATACCACAGATTATTGACTCCAAGCCGACTAATAGCTTATCTAGAAAGATTTAGTTATCTAGAACGATCTACAGATTGCTGTTAATGTCTTTCAGATGCAACAAGAAAATTATATTGACGTTAAATATGTAAATAATGTCATTTAAAATTATAATGAAAGTCCAAGACAAAATGTTTTAAAATTCAATAGAATTAAAACAGATAATAAACCTATGTAGAAATTTAATCACTCCTTTAATGGAAGCAATTCCAATGACACCATAAATATATGGAAATCACGACAAAGAAATATACATTATAAATATACTCAAAAACATCACTTGCAAGCGAAGTCGAGTAAAAAGTAAAAGAAAAAAAGATGAGAGACGAAAAATAAGACACCGAATAGTAAAGGATAAAGATACTGAATAGAACTTCAAAGATCTTAAAGAACTATTGGCCCGAAGAACCGTAATAGCCACACATAATGTCAGTAGTCAAACCGTCTCAGTAGTCAATGGGCCAACCTTCCCAACGCCTTGGCCAAGGGCATTCAAATGTAATATTTATTTTCAGACGAAATTTTACTTTGAAAGAATTAGAGCACGAGGTTTGTTTTATATTTCATCATCAAAACATTGTTTTAACGTCTCCTGAGCTGAATGTTTCGACGAATCTACTTCACTTGTGTGTGTATCTGTATGTGGTGTATCTACTTGTATTATGAGTGAAATGTTAATCAAAAATCTCATGTTTATTGCCCTACTATTAAATGTATCATTGACTTAGCTCTTTTTAGCATTGCAGACTCTTTATGACGGTTCTAATCTTTGGATTAAATTCAAGACTTTAACATCTAAAAGCATACAATTTTGTTTATCTAATGAATTTTATTTTATGTCAGAAACCAACATTTCACCTTAACTTAAGTCATCACAGGTCTTGTTCATATGAAGTGTTCGTCTTTATCAATCAGAAAAACTATTTCAACGTCTTGATAATCTACTAAACAGATGTATTAGCAATCATATCCAGGCTTGAAAAAAGCTTCTAAAAAATCAAGCTTATCTAAAGTTTTCAAATCAGCTTGACAGAATTCACCATGTTCTACTTGTCCAAAACGTTTAACTTATGATTTATACCCATCTGCTTCAGTTCAAAATCAAACGAGTCGATTGTCTAAAAATACGCCATTTATTTGGACGTTCGAAGGTCTGACTCTAGACGACTTTTAACCGGAACAGTTCACAATTTTGGTAAGTTCTGGCCGCTCGCCAAATTAAAAGACAAACGCATCTCTACGTAACAAATTCGTAGCGCCCCCGTAATGTTGCAGACGCTATTCTCTTATAAAAAGAATATTCGATGATATTCGAAAAACAAAATCTATTCATTCTTGTCGTCATGCTGCAAGGTTTAATGATAAAAGATCTAAGCAATCTTCGAATTCTCTGGGATCACTGACCTCTACAATATGAACATGTTGAGTAGATTATAAATGTATAATTTCATCAGTATCGTCATATTTAAAACCTTTCTCAAAATTACGAATTAGTCTCTCTTTGTTTTTATATTTTTTATATTTTTCAACGGCGTGCTAATAGACCTTTAAAATTTTGCCTAATCAAATGATCATTCCAATATATCAAGACTATGCTTAGTCACCAAATAAATTATCTTCACCTATTCTTTATAGAATGAATTTATATTCCCCTATTCTAATTTGACTTACTTTCCCTAAGAGTTGCAAAGCAATTAAACAGTCAAATTACTGCAAACTAAGGAACCAGATAAATATTTTCATAATCAAAATTACCTATACAGATGATCCAATGAAAGAGTATATTATGAGTTTAGGAAACAAACTTAACTGAAGCCAATCTGGCAAAAAATAAATTAAAAGAAAGAAAGAAAATAATCCCATCCATCTGCATCCATTGAAGAACTGTCTTCAATCAGAGTTACACAGAGTAACAAAGGTTATTAACCTCCAATCTGGCTTACGTATGTTGAGCTAAGATTTCACGATCGTAAAAAGCCACAACAAACATTTCGATTTAAAGAAAAAATCGTAATGACTGAAATACGGTTGTTGAAGTATTTATTTCCAACTGTTGTAATACTTATCTTTGGTTTCCTCTAATCAAAGTTAAAAGTTTCTCTGAACTGTGCGAATTTATTCTCATTTCTTATGATAATTACAATTAAATCAATCTGATATAATTATTTATAAGGAAAAATAACGAGCTTTCCCTGTATATTACTGAAATGTAAAAATTAATGTGGATTTTTTTTATTTATTTTATTTATTTAAACTTTAATTTCAGGCAACGAGGCCCATAACATAAATACCTTATAGATAACATACATGCATACATTTTTGTGATGCTTAACGCGTGAAACTGACGAGAGGAGAATATAATGTGAAAGAGAGAGAAAGAGTTTATGCGTGGAGGTGTGTCTTCTGGTACCAGCAACGTTTTCGAAAAATGTTTGGAACCTCTGCTGTAGACCATATAGACCTACACACACTCGAAAATAATGCTAACAAACGCTAACACACTCATACCCCCGCAGTAGTATTCCCTGTGTCGCGGGTAGCATGGACAACACAACACATCACTAATACCCATGACCCGAGATTAAACATTTATCTGTCACACAAATATCTGCCCTGGGAATGAAACCCGGGACCCCTCGCAGGCAGGGTTACTACCAACTAGGCTACGAGGTCGTCAAACTTTTAAATTACTTTTTAAAACAGTGAGATGCTTAGAAATAAAATAAGGCAGTACCTACAATTACGTTGTATTGAGTCAATCTGATTCCAATACCTCATTACACATCAGTTGCAGATCATAACACTCATTTCGATCCTCTTGAACTTTTTCTTTCAAAGAAAGTTTCGTAAAAGTCCATTAAAAGCTACTTTGATGTTACTGAACGCATTCGATTGGTAATGTATTCGTTTAATATTATCGGCCACACACGTTCCTCACGTCAGAGGAATAGGCGTTTTGAGAAAGTAAACAGAATAGTCCAGAAAATTCGGTTTTTTATCTGACTGTGTAAAGGTAATGTTTTTTGAGCGTATGTATGTATGTCCTATTCTTTGGCATGCTCTAAAGCCGGAACGACTTGACAGAATTCATCTTCTGTCATTGTGTGAGTGAGATAGGCTATTAATTTTGTTAAAGTACCCCCTATTTTTTATTACACGGATTTTTTGTTTTCCTATTACATACTTATTATAGTTACCGAACATTCAATTACTATGTAAACATTTGAAAAAATGAAATAAATATGACAAAATATGTGTTGTCAAAAACTAAATAACACTGGCCACTCAAAACCATTTCATAAAAAAGTGATTAAAATTCTTAATTTGAAATTTGACAAATAGTCGCGTGAGCCCCGACGCCTAATGTTTGGTCTATAATTACCAAACCACCTACGTCTTCCTATGTTTAAGTGACCTAATATTAGTAGTACGAAGTTTTCAAACAGTAATTCTAGGCCACGAAGGAAATTGAAGCAAAACTCGACATACGATCTTGCGCAATGTTTACTCTGTATAAAACTAACCTATGTGACGGTAGTTTCACAATCGTACACTAACTATGTGAGGTTTTTAGGAGGAGGTGGAGATGAATCTCACCTAATCATAGTTTGGAAAGAGGTTGATTTCCGCGAATATTACGTATTTTTTTCCGCAAGGAAACACGTAAAATTTCGGGAAAATTCGATAAACTTAAATAAAATCTGTGCATCACTAAATGATAACCAAAAAAGGCGCTAAAATAAAAAGGAATATAAGATACTAAACATTTATAAACAAATTTTATAAATTTTATCTGAGATTGACGGAAAAGGTCGAGTAAAATTTTACAATATCCCCATTCGAGAATTACAAAAACGCGTCATAATTTTAATAGTCGGGAAAGTCTTATAGTCGGAAAGTTCCAAAATCGATAGGCAGCTTCCGTTGCGTCTAGACTTACAGGCATTTAGCCTATGATTCACGACTGCCGACGCAATGCGGAAGAATAAATACCAAGCCTCAGTACTTACCATCGGAACGACCATAGAACATTTCCTAGAATCTTGCGCTAGCAGAAATAGACCGAAAATTGAGGTTAGGAAAACGCCGGCCGTTATGATTATGAAAATAATATTACGTAAATAAAATTAAATGAGGGTACGACAACCTAAACAGTATCATTCGTTATGGAACTGGCAGACATCTTGAAACTCTATACTTTCATATTCCAGTAAGGATTAAAGCACGTGCTCAAATTTTTTTTATTCCTTGTCAAGTGTTAAAACTATTACAATAGCCACAGATAAAAACGAGAATAAAAAAAAATACTGTACCGGTAGCGCGGGAAATTCGAAAATCCAGAACACTGTCACTTTGCCACGATTAAAAAAAAAGAATTCACTTGAATTTTCACGGGCGCGTTCCAAATTTGGAATTGGACTTGTGTTTTTACGCTGTATGTGTCCAAGTGAAAGATTTTACCGCGCGTTCGTTTGCGATGGTTTCGGGAATGTCGACGGCAGTTGACGATGTACTGAAGAGGGCGGGCGGATTCGGTAGCATTCGGGTTCTTTCGGTCTTTAAATTTAGAATTTGGCGCTCTCCCCGGTTTTATATAGCCGTGAGTAAATCTTATAAAGCGTATGCGAGATGCGGTCGTCGCGTGTATATATAGGAATTACCGCTTTTTATTGAGTGGATTGGAAATATTTGCACACCAAATGGTGGGTGAACATTTTTGGCTCAGCTGCCTTTTTTGGGAATCGTAATTCGTAAACGCCCGGAATAAAATATGAAAGTTTTCAATCAAATTTTTTACTTTTAAACTACTTATTTTGGTAAGCGTTTGGTATTAAAGTAAAAATAGAACAAGAGAAGTTAAAAGTTAACTATAAGCAACTGACTAAATCTTATCATATGAAGGGTTCCAAATTCAATTTCAGGCGAAGCAAGCATTTTTAAATGTTCAAATTATGTCTAATCATTATTAACCAGATGACGCAATGATTACAATACCGAATATTACCGTTCAGTAGGTCCTGGGTTCGGTTCCCAACGAGACAGAAATTTGATTAATGAATTGAGTGTCATTTGTCATTTTACTATGACACAGGAAATCCTGTGACAAAAGTAAGTACCTAGCATTATTATTAAAGTTTCATATAGCTCCTTCTTCACGGCTAGACCAATTACAGTTATTAAGGGTAGATGAACCATATTTTTCAAGCTAATGACCGACACATTTGATGCTATCTATACCTACCTACCACTAATATTTTTATAAAATCGATACCAAAATATAATTAGGTATAGTGCCACATTGATTGCCTCACTTTATTTCTTAGATCATGGGAACTATAGGCAAGACAGAGACAAAAACAGTCACATACCCAGACAAAGAACAAAAATTTAACATCATTTATACTACTTCACTGGGAAT
>LGAG01000360.1:361946-376959 GCA_001278395.1 Lerema accius
TTTGACGTTCGTTAAGTGAGCTTCTAGTTCCTAAGACGAAATAAATGATTTGAATTGAATTGAATTGACACATTTGATGTTATCTATACCTACCTACCACTAATATAATAATGTATAGTGCCACATTGATTGCCTCACTTTATTTCTTAGATAATGGGAACCATAGGCAACACAGAGACAAAAACAATCACATACCCAGACCAAGAACAAAAATTAAACATCAATTATACTGCTTCACTGGGAATCGAACCCAGAATCTTTTAAACAGCATAGTAAATAATGTGCCATGTCAATAGTCCGATCAATAATCATTTGGCTCGTTGACTCTATTATTTTCATTATTGATTATGTTGTTCTATAAAAATATCATTAATTACTAAGTAGTTCATAAGCATACAGTAGCGATCGCAAATATACGAGTCCTAACGTAGGTAATCGCAAGAAATAATAATTTTATTATGCATTGGAGATACTGGCACGTTCACGGTCACAAGCACAGAGTAACTTAAAAAATAAAATAAGATTAAAAGAAATCAACGCAAAAAAAAAACTTTTTTTATGCAAACGTTTTCAATGATCATTCATATAATGATCGAAGAACCCATTTTATTTTACTGACGCTTAAAACTCAAAATACCTAAAAAATGCACGTTAGCCATTGTTATAAAAAATCTCTGCTCCTATTTTCTCGTTTGTCGTTTTGTCGTACATTTGTTTAGATTTTTTTGATGTTGTCAGAAAAACATTTATGTGAATTGGCAGAAATGATGTTGTCCAAGGCTAGTATAAGAAACTTCTAACGTCACGTGACTTTTGACGTTTGACTGACACCAATGACATTGACAGTTTTTTGTTGACTTTTCGAGTTTTCGTAGTTGATTATTGTTTTATGGTTTGGTTGGTACAAATAAAAACATTTCAGTTAGATCTATTTTGTTTATATTTGCTTAGCTCAAATTAATTGTGCCTATTTTTAGATTCGCAAATAGCTTTAGTATAGTAACAAGATGTTTATTTGTTCTTGATTGTTATGCGATAATCCTAATTATCTCGGGAAGTTAAACGGAGTTGGTCGTAGATCTTGCGCATAATGTTTAATCCAGATATTAATGATTATCAGTTAACTTCGATTATCGCGGAGTGTTGTGGAGGTGTAGCTGTGGTTTATTCGGCTTTGTATAAGCCAAGTAACCAAAATGTGGCCATTAAAAGATATTTTGTTGACAAGAGTAAAGAGAAGGCTAGTTTAATTCAGGTGAGACATTGAACTGTTTATTTTGCATTAAACTGTTCATAATTATATAAAGATGTAGTTTAAAGCTAAATAATTTAAATTCCTTGTATATTCCATATTTATTATACAATCAGAGACAACAGTGATCTAGAAATACTACATACTACAGACAATATTATGTTCAACACTAATCCTTGGGACCATAATAGTAATAACTTAGCCAAAAACTAAAAACAGAAGATTATTTCCATTTATTTTCCTGCTGCTCTCTACAACTTGAAAATAAAACTCCTTACAATAATAAGCTGTAGTCCTACACCTCCTTTTAAATGACGCCCTGTTAAATATGTACATTTAGATGAAGTATACATCTAAACAATTAACTTCTACCAACATTACAAAAAAAACTCTAATTTCAAAATTCCAGCAAGACATTCTAACACGGAAAGAACTACAGCATCCAAACATCCTGTGTTACCTGACCTCCTTCGTTCACGGTTGGGAGCTGTATGTGGTGTCTCCGCTTATGAACCTGGGCTCCTGTCGAGATATCCTGGACAGATACTTCCATGAAGGTCTACCAGAGTTAGCCTGTGCGCTGATATTGAGAGATGTACTGTTAGGATTACAGTATTTACATAAACAATGCTATATTCATCGGTTAGTATCTTAAAACCTTTAATTACTATGTTTTTCTTGTTGTACATTACTTCGCTGACCAATGACAGTCTCTAGCATGTAAATGGAGTAAATATAAGATAGAGGAGTACATGTTTAGGTAAGCCTTCAAGTCACCATTGCCAGTGGAGTAACTATAGGGTGGCAGGACTGACAAAATGTCAATGACCCCACGCCTAAAGGGGCCCTCAGCAAAAAGAGCTATGAACTTCTTATTTCGAAACAGATGGCTAGCCTTTAATTTGTTACGCTTTTGTGCTGTCAGAATGTATTGTTCTTTCTAATAAATTACAGGAGTATCCGAGCAAGCCACGTTCTACTAGATACACATGGCAACGTACGCCTGTCAGGGCTGCGCAGTGCGGCCAGTATGATGGTGCGCGGTCGTCGACAGAGACAACATGATCTGCCACCACCCGACCATGATAATGCTAATCTTATGTGGCTCAGCCCGGAGTTGTTGGAACAGGTGAGTCGGTTACGTTAGTGTTGTAAAGGGGGCAAAAGGGGGCTGCCACTTAAAAAAAAAATCTTATTTAAATTTTAGTGTTGATTTACAATCACTTGATATGTGGTTCCATAAAATATAAGGTGTTTGGTTAGTATTCCTTTATCTTCAAAGTTTGAGAACCTCTATTCTATAGTATAAAGTCAATCATCAGAAATGCTTGGAGGTCCTATGTTAAGAATTAAAAAAAACTTCGACACATTGTATCATCAAACGAAGCTAAGTACACTCTCGGTTATTATTCCCTACTCTCGCCCGTACAACTTTTAAACGGCTGTACCGATTTACATCAAACATGTCTAAAAACACTCGCACATAAGTCACCTTTAATACAAAAAATACTAAATTGAAATCGTTCCATCCGTTCGGGAGCTACAGTGCCACAGACAGACAGACACGTCAAACTTATAACATATTTTTAACCCTCAAGTTAAAAAATATATTTTACATTCATTTCAGAACTTGAAAGGCTACGACGAACATTCAGATATATATTCTCTGGGTGTGTTTTGTTGTGAACTGGGCAACGGTGCAGTACCGTTTGCAGAAGTGGCTTCCACTCTTATGTTTACTGAGAAAGTGAGGGGCAGTCGACCACAGTTACTGGATTGTTCGTCATTCCCTGAACCGTTGGATGAAGGAGAAATGAAAAGTGAGTAGACACAGTATAAATAAAATATTAAAAGATGTTTTTTTTTAATACAAGCTTTTATTACTTGTTAATAAGAAATAGGACTAAAAAGTGAAAAATTTTAAGTCTACTTTTAACCGTTGAGGAGTTCAATCGTCTGGAGCCAATCCTGGCAGCAGTATCACATCATGCTTATTATAAACATGTATTGTCATCAGGACTGGACCAGTGTGTAACATTTTAGCTCAATCGGACACCAGGAAGTGGGTGAAATTTAGCTTGCCAGATTTGATTACAAACAACGGGACAGGTGAAATTAAAGCTACCAGGATTGGCTCCAGACAATTGAACTCCTCAACGGTTAATAGTAGGGACTTGAAATTTTGCACTTTTTAACTTTTTAGTTCTTTTTCTTACTAACATGTATAGTCCGCGACAGGTTGAGATGGCAATTTTCTAGTGATATGACATCACTTTCTATATAGGTCAATATCGATAATTTTTCGACGCAAAAATTAAGAATAAAATTAATTAAATAAGGTTTATTATAAGTAAAATGAAAATGAAACAGATATATTAGACAAACTAGTGACGAAGATTCAGCAAAAGTATTTAATTATTGAGTTTTCGTTCAATGTCACAATTTTCTATTGCTTTTTTGGCTAGTTCTCGTTCTTGTGAATGAATTATTGTTTTTTTTTTGTTTTAACACATGACGAGGAAGCTACCGAAATCATTTTAAAACACAACATACAACAACGTGAGCAAGATTAAAATCGATAATCGAGGTCGATATGGGCTCGTACAGCACTATCACTAGGTGTCATGCGGTACACGGGGTGTCACTTCCCCCGCGTCTCACCTCATACCCCAATTGCCATCTCGACCTGTCGCGTACTATACCTAAGTAATAAAAGCTTGTTTTAAAAAATAAATCTTTTTAAACGTTAGTTATTATGTGTAAGAAGATAAGATAATAGTTGATGTCTGTCTGTCTGTCAGGTATGTACAATACAGACAGTGGGGTGGGGGACAGTGCGGACGCAGTGTCCAGGCTGCGCCATGTTTATGCGTCTAGGAAACTATCCGATGCCTTCCATAATTTAAGCGAATTGGCTTTGCAGAGGTAAGAAGCTAAGAAGTTTATTTGTCCTACTATCCTTTGTACTATACTTAGTTTTTTTCGTCGTGATTTAAAAAGTAAACAATCTTGGCACTACTTTTATTTTTTTCATTAATTTAAAAAAATATTTAGAGGTAAACAGAAATTTATTGTAACATTAAATTTTTGTTTATCCTTTAATTTTTTGTAATTTGTGTCTGTCTTATTTTTAAATCGATAATTACAATAAAAAGACAGTGTTAGATTGTTTACCTTTTAAATCACGACGAAAAAAACGAGGTATAGTAATATTATTCAATTCTCCTTCCTATTTTCTATTCTACTTTTTTTTACTTTACTTTGTATGGAGAGTTATGTTTTTCGAGCGTATGTATGTATGTTTGTTTGTGTATGTATGTGTGTATCAATTTTGTTTAGAATGCTCTAGAGTATAAATAGCTTGATGCATTTCAATTTCAATATGTGACTAAGATCAATGATTAATATAATTGTATTTTTATAATATTAATAAATAAGTAATTTGAGTATTGGAGATCTCAGTGGATTCGTCTTGATTGTAACAGGACTTGATTGACAGGGTAATTTATTTTTTATTTATCTCCCCAATTTTTAGCATGTATTTTTGTTTTTCTATTATTTCTATTAATGAGGATGTGATCTCTATGTGCCAAATTTCATGTTAATCCATACAACGGTTAACATGTGAAGGAAATTCAATCATCCAAATAACTTAACAAACTTTCACATTTATAATATTAGTAGGATAGAAAGTAGTTTAGTAGAATGTTCTAGATTATTCTAGGTTTAATTGACATCCTTTATATCCCTAGAGACCCTGAAAAGCGACCCTCGGCGTCTCAACTATTAAATCATCCGTTCTTTAAACAAATTAGAAAGAATGACTTCTTACCGAGTCTTATAGGACGAGTGAAACCTATCAAACCTGATCCCAGTGAGTATAATTATGTTATATAGCATTCAACAATCATCTATTATCATTATCATTATCTTCATAATCATTATCATCACAACCTTTGAAATTCAAATTAAAATCATTTAGACGACCCCGTAGCCTAGTTGGTAGTGACCCTGCCTGTGAAGCGAGGGGTCCCGGGTTCGATGCCCAGGGCAGATATATATGACAGATAAATGTTTGTTCTCGGGTCATGTGTGTTAGTGATGTGTTATTTGCGTTGTCTATGCCACCCGCGACACAGAATCCTACTGCGGGGGTATGAGTGTGTTAGCGTTTATTATTATTTATTTTGTCTTAGGAGCTAATATTCAGTATTTTTTATTGATTCTGAGGCGGTACGAAGATTACTACCCCACTGGGAATCAAACCCAGAACTCATTGAATGGCAATGACTAATTAACAGTAAACCCTACTGTATTTAAAATAAGGTTGAATTTTCTTTGAATTCCAGATGATATGTCTGCTCTGCTCTTACAAGAGAAGTTATCTGAGATGGAAATAGAGAAAACTACAGAATGGGACTTTTAGCGATATGAATGGATAATAATAACATACTACGAAATAATATGAAGGAATAACTAGGAAAATGTTGCCTTTTGAAACATATACTGGACAATGTCAAACTCATTGGTAATAGCCATTTTCAATAATCTATCTAGAAAGATAATAACCCTAATCTCAAGATAAGTTCAATAATAAATTATAGAGTAGCTTTGTATCTTTTTGACTTGAGAATAAAGGTAGATAGAATATTGAAAATGGTTATTAAATGACCATTAGCGAATTGTAGGTCGATCGTAAGGAGTATTGAAATGTGAGCTTTATTTCATACTTATTAAAGTTCAATTTATGATATATACAAATCAACAGCTTATAAGTACGATCAGTATTGGTTAGATGAGAAATTGAACCGTAATGTTAAGAATATAAGATTCACATTTTGATGATTTTGCTATAATTTGAGGCGAGTTAAGATCTTATGGTAATTTGCAAAGATTTTAATAAATAAATGCGATTGAAAGCTAAAATCTGATTTCAAATCCATAAGTATAGATGTTAACATGAATTTTAGACCTTATTACGTTAGCAGAAGGTTGAAAATTGCAAGACAATGTAACTCAGTTTTAAAATGACTGCTATTAAAGTTCCTTTAACATAATGTCCAAATGAGACGCACCATTCATAATGTTTATTCAATTATTATAATAACATTAAATAGGGGAGGGACTTATTTTGAAGCAAAAAATATTTTAAATTAAATACTGAGTACGTAAATATTAAATAACAATTATACATCACACTAAACTAAACTAAATGGAAATTTAAAGAATTTTTCAATATTCTATCTATAATCGTCGATTAACTAACAGAAACTCGCAATATTATTGATAGTGGTTATCACTTTTGATATGTATTATAGATACATTATTGAAAAATCTAGAAAATTACAGCATAATTTTTAATTCAACGTTGACTTTCTTTGTATCATATATGATACAGGTTAAGACAAAATGTAGCGTAGTTGTATCACATGATACAATTAAAGACAAAATTAAACGAGTTTGTATCATATATGATACAGTTAAAGACAAGAGTAAATTAACGAAAATTCGACGACAAAATTAAAGTTCAAATTATGATTATTTTTAGTACCTATCATTATAATATTGTTTTATCATTATCATCTCAGTAGGTATCATTATTAATTGTTAATTTCGTATTCGAATTGGACTTTCTTTTTTATAAATTCTTATAATATAGGTACTTGAGTTTAAATCTCTAATAATAATAAAAATGTACATTGTCAATTATGTTCATTTGAATTTTTCTTGAAGATTTAAGTGTAGGTAGGTTTTGTTATTGATATAGGCATCAAGACATTATTTTTTATTATTAGTGTCTTTTTTCACCGATTAAGGCGTGGGTATATGTGAATTGGGTTTTTGGGTGAATAAGGTGAATTATTAGTACAATTCCAAAAAAAAAATATGTTAATCTACTCAATATAAACCAGCGACACATGTTTTCCAAATATTGAAAATACAATTTAAAATATCCTAAATAAATATGCAAAGTGACTATTGCGACCACTCTTGCAAGGTTTTCTTCTAAATTACTGATCAGATATTTTTTTGATTGCCATCAACTTATTATACGCTAAAATACCTAGATCGCCATTTTTTTTAATATAGTAAGGTGGGGTAAGACTAACACACGGGGCAAGACTAACACTGTCTATTATCTCGATACGTATAGCTTAAATACAAAATTCTTCCAGTCTGTAAGATAGTACAGACGTAAAAGTTCTCGGCTAAAAATACTCGTATCGTTTCTTCAAGTGCATATCGAGATAATGGACAGTGATAGTCTTGCCCCGGTTGATAGTCTTACCCCATCTTATACCTCCATTAATTTATAACGAATTTTTTTCGTTAATCGCAGTGTTCAGTAAATCAGTCAATAACGTTATTATCATCTATAAAATCATCCAATAAGCCTCCAATAAATAACGTTAGGTAAACTATTTTATACCACGGGATAACAGATAAAATTGATGGAAACTCGGTAATCCCTTTAACAGAGGTAGATGAAACTTGAAATTTTAGCTAGTATGACATGAAATGAGTTTGTTCCCACGGGATAATACGATATTTACCGAACTGTAGTAGGTAAGGTATATATTTCCATGCTTCCAGTACAACTAATTAATTATTGTTACATAAATCTATCTTTATATAATGTTTGCATATAATTTTAGAACACGTTATTTTAATTAAATGTAAATTATTAAATTGTGTTTTATTTTATTGTTGCTTATAATAACATTATTTAATTTCGATTTTAAATTATATTTATTTATTTCTTTTTCAACTATAATTAGACGTTAACTTCAGACCAAAAAATATAATAGACTCAGTGTTCAGAAAAAAAAGTGAGGTAATTTTTTTCTTTTTTTTTACGATATGAAATATGTAATCGAGCAAGGTCTGCCGAGAAATGTACCGGGACACGTTATCATTAATTGTTATTAACGTTATATTTTACTACCTTATAACGCCTCTTTGTTACGAAAACTGCGACTATATAGTAAGGTGGGGTAAGACTAACACTGTCTATTATCTCGATATGTATAGCTTAAATACGAAATTCTTCCAGTCTGTAAGATAGAACAAACGTAAATGTTCTCGGCTAAAACACACACATGTCGTTTCTTCAAGTGCATATCGAGATAATAGACAGTGTTAGTCTTGCCCCGTGTGTTAGTCTTACCCCACCTTACCTTACCTATATATTTTTGGTCTATGCCTTCACCTAATAAAAATTACCCAAAACGACAAGGAAAAAAGCCGTTAGTCAGAGATAACCCGCGGCCGAATTCCACGAGACTACTTATTATTTATTTAAATTAATGACTCAGTTTTATAATTTTAATAATACAATAACAATTTAATTAACAGTTGATACACTCATGCCTAATTAGGGATAAACCGAACACGAGCAGAGATAATTTTAGTGTGTTTCTAACCAAAAAATGAAGTCTGAGTCTTCGGAAAAAAAAATGAAGTCATTTTGGTTTTTTTTTACGATTTGACATATGTCACAGAGCACGGCTTGTCAAGCAATGTACCGGAAAACGGATCCAGAATCCCGTAAGGTCATTCACATATATAATCCTCTGAATAAACTCGGATGTCCGTTACATTCCATGCCCTGAATTGTCCGTTACGTTCTGTATCATTCTCGGTTGTCCGTTATCTTCCGGTTCGATTTCCGTCTCAGCACTATTCAATTTTCCATTTGATGGTGGTATATTAAAGTTTAGATTGTATCTACTGCCGTTAATTAAGACAAAATTATGACCTATTATTATTATTGAGTTACAGTCACTCTTTATAAATGCACTGTACCATTTACTACTTTGACCTGCGTTTGAGTCATTATCCCATCCAAGCGTAGTTGAATAACATTCAATATTTTATTTTCGCTAAGAGATTCCAATAAGTTAATGTAGGGCTTACCGAAAACGCTTGTGATGATTAAAATCACGATAATGCCGCGTCTCAACATTTTTCCAGTTCGAATAACACTTGTTTATTTCTTTTTACAAGCTTTTATTTAGTTTCACCTATCCCGGTGTTTGTAATGAAATCTTGCAAGCTAAATTTCACCCACTTCCCGGTGTCCGATTGAGCTAAAATGTTACACACTGGTCTAGTTCTGATGACAATACATGTTTATAATAAGCAAGATTCGATACTGCTAGAAGGATTGGCTCCAGACGATTGAACTCCTCAACGGTTAACAGTAGGGACTTTAAATTTTGCACTTTTTAACTTTTTAGTTCTTTTTCCTATTAACAAGTAAAAAAAGCTAGTTTTGAAAAATCTTTTAATTTTACTTGTTAAAGTTCTGGTGGATATTTGGTACTTGTGTGGTTCGTGGCTTTACACTTCTATTTCACGGCGACGAATCAATTATTTCTTAGCTTTCGTACTCTATTTATAGTCTAGCAATGCAGCAAGAGGCAACGACATAATTATTTCATATCACTAGCAGAAATAGCCTAGAATTCCAGTTGTTGCTATGTTATTAATCCAGGAGCAAAGGTTAATTATTGATAGTAGGTTTTCGACCGCAAAAGGGGCACAACAAGGAATACCTATAGGTAGGTACATACTGGTATCAAAGGGTTCCGGGCTATTTTGACTTAGGCACTAATTATAGCAGTCAGTAACTTAAAAATTCAGGCAGTTACATTGAGCAGTGGAAAAAATTAGTTGGGCAGTAGGTAACTTATTTTTTGGGCAGTAAAATAAAAATTGTGTCAGTAAAACATGAGCAGTACTAAAAATACGAAGTGTCGGTTTATCTATATTAATATTATAAAGCTGAAGAGTTTGTTTGTTTGAACGCGCTAATCTCAGGAACTACTGGATCGATTTCAAAAATTCTTTTTGTGTTGGATAGACCATGTATCGAGGCAACTTTTAGGCTATATAACATCACGCTGCAACTCATAGTAGCGAAGAAATAATGGAAAATGTGGAAAAAACGGGGAAAATTATTCATCTTTGAGGGCTTCCGTTGCGTGCGCTGCGAAAACGGTTTAAGATATTAAAAAAATACGTATGGAAGAATTATTCCGCTTTAAATGATCTAACAAAATGTCCGCAACAGTATATGTCTATCTTTTAAAATTAACTCACTAGAAACATTTTTATGGTAATCAAATTTGGTCGAAATTAATGTTTGTATAATGTGTATGTTTGTAAGTCCTCCACGCTCTAACCGTTAAACGGATTAAGCTGAAACTTGGCACACAGATAGTTTGCATCCAGGAATAGGACATGAGATTGATTGTATCCTGATTATAGGTTCCCTTGGGATAAATGCAATATATTTTTTAACTACTCTTCCGCGTCCGAAGCCGTGGGCGTCGTCTAGTTTTTTCATAAAAGAGGCAGTTCAGTAAATAACTGGGCAGTAATATGAGCAGTAATTAAAAACAAATTGGGCAGTTATTATAAGCAGTTAATGTGGGCAGTTAAATTAATATTTTTAAACAATGAAAACAATTTGACAAAAATCTAATTTTTAATTGTCTTTGGTTGGGTTAAGTTAGGTTGGTATGATTTTATTCTTTCGGAAGGAGGAAACCCGCGTCAGCGGGTTTCCGACGACATCTGTGACATAATCCAATTTATACAATAAGGATAATCGTGTAGACTTAAATTAAGTGGGCAGTAAAAATTATAGAATGGCATACCAAACAGTTAACTAAAAACCGCGTTATTTGACGACGAACACTAAAACGTGAAGGTATGTTAGGTAAGGGTAAGGTTTAAATTTTGTTTGCCCTATTAAATCTTTATTTTAACCCTTCGAGTTACCGCCCTCTAGTAGCTGCTCACAAGTTAACGACCAATTGCAACTTTATAACTGCCCACTATTAACTGCCCATTTAATTATTTTACTGCCGAATAATATATTTATTACTGATCGTTTTCATTTATTTTACTGCCCAAACTTTACTGCCAATGTTATCAATTTTACTGACCAAAATTTAAATATAGGTACAATGGGGATGTTTCCTGGTACTTGGGATTATTGTGTTTACTGAATACATATGTTAAAATACACATAATAATTACAATCTGCAAACTTTTACTTAGATAAGTTACGTTTAACAAGTTTTAAGACATTTTAAAGCTCAATGGGCAAGTCCATTTTAAAAATACAAAATTTATTAAAAATAAAAATACCATTTTATAATACCTACGATTTATAGCGATTTTGGTAGATAAATCATATTCATAAACGGAACATTGAATATAGCTATCGAACAAATTTCTTAGGCACTCCATACAAAGTAGCNNTTATTTTACTGCCGAATAATATATTTATTACTGATCGTTTTCATTTATTTTACTGCCCAAACTTTACTGCCAATGTTATCAATTTTACTGACCAAAATTTAAATATACAATTGCCGCGTTAAACTAGTGCCTTTGACTTAAGCGACATTTTTGAAACCTTACAGCAGGTGAGCAGTTTCGATTTTTGTTAATTCTGAAAGAGTTCATTTCGTTTTAAACTATACTTAGAAGCTCAGAATAAAAAGTATATAGACTCAGTCTTCAGAAAAAAGAGAAGGTCAAGTTTTTTTTACGATTTGACATACGTCACAGAGCACGAACAGTCAAGCAATGTACCGAAAAACGTTATCATTTGATAATTTAGTTTTTTTCGCCTACGCTTTTTTATTCCGAAGGCGAAATCTATACCTACCAATTACTTTTTGGTCTGAACTTAGAAGTTACCTTTGCCTAATAATATTTACTCAACAAAATAAAGTAGGTACCTAACTACCTACTAATTAAAGAGATAACGTGTAGCCTGCTATACTTCATGATCATTTATTATTTATTTTAACTGAATGATTCACATATAATTTAAGGTAATGCAATATCAATTCAATAAACCGTTGATACGCATGCTTAATTAGGGATAAACCGAATTAGAATCGAATTCGGACAAAGATAACTTAGTATGTTACTAACTGTGACTACAGGATGGCACAGGGAAACGCTATGGCGAAAATACTAGCCATAATCATTATTTTATGTAAGTATCATTTATTTATTTGTCGTGTTTTTTACAATTAGCTAGCCTGGAACTAAAGTGGTCTAAGTACCTAACATTTTTGGCTATGAGCATGTTGAACTTAAAAAATATTTGAACCTTAACAATGAATTAATTCAAGCAAAAGTGGTCTCAAGTGTCATTGGTAAAACAACGTAAGGTTATCATTAAAATACCACTTTACAATTTGATTTGTTATTTAAACAGTGACTTTAAACGCATTTCGTTTGATAATTTTATTTTTTTAAATAAACCACCTTAGTTTCAGGCTAGCCAATTATACTTTTAAAGTGAATACGTCGTTTATATAAAGCTTTGCGTACCTCTGCACGTGTGTCAATTGTGTAATTACAAAATTAAATTATTTTATTTGTTTAAGTAAAAAGGTTTTATTTGTTTAGGTAAAATTTTATTTTTATATATTACTAGACGACGCCCGCGGAAGAGTAGTTAAAAATATATAAGTATATGATTTATCCCAAGGTAACCTATAATCAGGATACAATCTATTCTATGTCGTATTCCTGGATGTAAACTATCTGTGCGCCAAGTTTCTGCTTAATCCGTTCAATCTTTCACATTTAGGTATAATATTAGTAGGACTAATAGGATATTTTATTTAAAATAATAGTAGATTGTATCGTAAAAGTAATATATTTACAAGTAAGGTGGTTTTTTGAATCCAGAGCGAAGTAAAAATTCTAGAGTAGAATCGTAAACGTAGCGAAGGATAAAATACGTCGCCCTAACCAAAAATATATTATGTACACTCTGCTTTTCTTTCAAATTCAAATTTCGTTTATTGTGGAATACAGGTAAGTAAATAATATTATTTTCATCACCCACTATGAGGAAATAAAAGGTGACTCTTTACCCCCTAACACGTTATACCGCTTTATAGGAGAGACTAGTGGACCCGCCCTCGCTTCGCTTTGGTGTATCTTTTACCTACTATGTCGCGGTAACAAAACGTTTCACTAAACAAAACGTATTCTAGATTGTTACTGAAATGATTAAATCAAATGACTGCTATTGCTGTATGTTTTTTTCAATATGGCTGACCACTTCTGTCAGTTACGTCAATTAGAGAAGTCCCATACAAACTTTAAATTTTTATAATTTTTGATAGAGTGGACTGATTTAAATAAAATAAAACCTTAGTAAAGCCCTGAATGAAGGATTATTAATGTATTTCATCCTTTGTTCTGTCAAATCAACAGTTTTGGCGTGATGCTCTTTCAAACACACAGACAAACAGAGCCCTCCCAACTTTCAATTTTATTATTATGTATAGATAGATAGATTACTGTATTTATTTCAAGCTTTTATTTAGTTTCACCTGTCCCGGTGTTTGTAATCAAATTTTGCAAGCTAAATTTCACCCACTTCTCGGTGTCCGATTGAGCTAAAATTTTACACACTGGTCCAGTCCTGTGACATTGTGTTTATAATAAGCATGATGTGATACTGCTACCAGGATTGGCTCCAGACGATTCAACTGTTCAACGGTTAGCAGTAGAGACTTGAAATTTTGCACTCTTTAACTTTTTATTTTTTTTTCTTATTAAGAACTAATAAAAGCTTATTTAATTATTATTTTTTAATTTTCACTTGTTTACATTTTTTTTGTTCCAGGCGTCGTTAACGTGTACGGACGTATTCGTTTTCGTTTACCCAAGCCGAAAATATCGATTCATGTACCAATACCTTTGACAAGTAATGATAACTACAATCCTGATTACTCGTATGCCAATAACATGAGTGGATCCGAAGAACAGTCACGAGTAAAAAGTGATCGAATGACCCAACTCATATTTAATTTAATAATGTCTGTCATACAGCGTTGTTGCTTTTTAGATGGTGGTTTATGTAAATATAAAGTTAATACGATTTTAGAGTACATCGCCATCAAAAATTAAGATTTACTTATGTATAATTTAGGACTTGCCCTGCTTTGCGTCAGTGCACCGATGTTATGATTTTTCAATATTGCTGACCAAGTATGTCTCTATCTGATGAAAGTTAGAGTAGTCCCATACAAATAACGTAATAACTTTTGATAGAGTGGACTGATTTTAATATAATAAAGCCTTAATAACGCCCTGAGTTAAGGATTATGATTGTATTTCATCAATTGTTCGGTCAAATCAGTCGTTTTGGCGTGATGCTCTTTCAAACACACAAACAGGGGGGCCCAACTTTCAATTTTATTAATATGTGTAATAAGATAATATAAGATTATGATGATATAGAACTTAAACTAAAAACATTGTTTTATTTATTTCTTACATAGATAACTAGAAAACGTGAGAGCTTAAAGTTTTTTTTTTGTTTACCTATAATTAATATTTACGAATTGTTATTAATTTTGTTTGCTCATAAGTTTCTATTTTAAGAAGCCTTTAAATAGCCGTAACGCAATTTTTGAGGATTTTTGACCTCCCCTTCCCCAATATAACGCGGTGTAACACTTTTCTATGCCCTCCTCCCATATCTAAACGTTACATTATTCCAGCGAAGGTTATAAGGATAAGTTGATGAGATAATAAAGGTTAACTATAAGGTAATATTCATAATTCGAGCGTTTTTCCTGTAGTGTGGTTTCACACAAGCGTATTTTTCTGCACGTACCTATACGGTTATTTCAGCATACACGCTGACACGTGCGCTATGATACGCGCTTCAAACAACCGGACGCGCGTAAACTGTCATATTTGTAT
>LGAG01000360.1:394023-408536 GCA_001278395.1 Lerema accius
AGATGAGGGAGATGGTGCGGTTCCTGTGGTCTTCTGGCACTGGTCCGGGGGGTATGGAGCCGCCCTGGGGAGAAGGACTACGTTAGTAACTTCTAGGATAGAATGACTTAGACTCACGGACTTTAGTAAGCAAAATTCTAGTATTATTTGACATATCTAGAAAATAACACACTAGCAAACACGCTAACTGATTAATCCCCCCGCAGTAGGATTTCCTGTGTCGCGGGTAACATGGACAACACTAATAACACGTCACTAACACATGACCCGAGAACAAACATTTATCTGTCACATAAATATCAAACCCGGGACCCCTCGCTAAGCTACGGGGTCGTCAAATACAGTACAGTACCTATTTAATGAAACAAAACCCAACTGTTAAAAGGAATGATAAAAATAATTATATACTATGTTACTCCCACAATGTAGCCGGATCTCTTGACACACTATTTATTGAAATCTTTCAAGTCGTTTAGTCTCTGGAGTACGCCAAAGTAATGGTCAATACATACATACTTATTATACGCTCGAAAAAAATATCTTCATTGTGCAGCCCTTAAGGGGCAACAAAGTGTTTATCAGTCGAGTTTTTTCTTTTTCTATTAGTGACTTCTAGGTTAGTAGTTTTATTTTAAGTAACAAAAATTAAAGTTATTCATAATACCTCAATAGCAATAGTGGTGAACTCGTAGAATTTGTTGAGGAAGATATCAAGTGTGTGCGGCCCGTAGATTGTGGATGCCGCTTCATATCTTTGTATCTTTAAATAAAATGTTGCCTTTAATTTTTCTTAAAGATTTACCTACTTTTCATTAACCCCTATAAAAATTTTGCTAAGTAACAAAAGTGGAGAAACATTTATTAATAATAATCTTACTTGCAGATGTTATTATGCAACATATTGTATTATATCTAATTTTGCATAATATGTTGCATAATACATACAAAATTAGCATATAACTAAATATTTTTACTTTGTAATAGATGGTTATGAATTGTATTTTATTTTTAAACTAAAAACGAAATGGAAAATATTAAATATAATTATATTCATATTATCCTAGATCCTGGGTTCCTAACCTAGGGGTAATCATCCCCTCAGGGGTAAATCAGCTATTTTACGGGAGTAACGCAGGACCTAATTATTAGGATCATAAAATGAAAAGATACAGAAAAAAAGGAATTTGTATTGTTTGTTTTGTTAACTTTTTAAAGACGGGGTAAAATCAGTTTTCCTCATAGGTCACAGGGGTAACGTTATTAAAAAGATTAAGGTATTATGATAAACATTTACTAAAGATGCATGAAAATTTAAATTCAGGATTACTTGATGTGGAAGACAGAGTATAAGCAAAAAATATGTTGCAGAACATCTGCCCGATCATCTAGTCTATAATATACTCGTCTCGTAAAATATAATTGTTAAAGAAACCAACTAAAATAAAACAACATTGCTTTCGATGATAACTAAACGACTGACTTTTATTTTTATGAAATAGTTACACACACCTATCATAGATGGCAGCACTAGTTATGTATTTTAGATAATTATCTTTACAACACCAACATACCTGATACTCCTCAAACGTAGCAACATAATGCATGTACTCATTAGTAAGCCCAGTGATGGCTACCCTGGGTTCAAACCCATGGTTTTCCATTACGGTGCCAATGACGTCTTTGACCCGGCGACCAGCCATGGTGGTAGGTTCTCCCGGTATACCGGCGATGGTTAAACCAGCGAGATATATGAGAGAGATTGAGATAATTCGAGGATGCCAAGGAAGAGGAGTGTTTGCCTGGAAAAATCCTTCGTAAGTACGGTAATTCATACATTAAGGCCTATAGTTATGGCGTCACATTTGCCAAGAGTTAAGTGCCATGATATCAGTGTTAACAAACAGCATTCCAAATAAATCGGATGCGTGTCAGCTCTGTAGCTGAACTTCGTCAATCTCATCTCATTTCATCTCATACTGTCCTGTTCCTACCTATTCCATTATCATTTCATCTTATACCGTTCCATTCCATCCCATCCCATTTTATGATAGTCCAGCCTATGGTGACTACGCACATAGGTCGTACAGTGACGTCACAACCTGAATCGCGCTATCGAAGTTTTCTACATCGACTGATATATATAGAAGTTCCGACACTCAGTCAGTCGGAGCTCGGCCATTCCCCAGGCATGACATCTCACCTGGCGGGAGAAATCCCTTTGCCAAACAGCTCATTCATTCCATATCCCATCCTGTTCTACCATTCCATTACATTGTATTGTATTCTACTCTATACTATTCTAGGTGTGTGTGTGTGTGTAACTCACTCGTCCAGTAGCCAGCAAGATAGGTTTGGGCAGATGACATTCAATGTCCTCGGGCGTGGCAGCCGCGATCACCGCGCTGATGGTGTCTAGTAGTGGGTTGCCTTCAATCGTGCCCTGGACGGACAGACAGACATTGATGACGTACGTACGTAGACAGACAGTCATTGGAGTCGGGCGTATTGACGTCAAGTAGACATGCTATATGGTTCTTCCTATGTGTGTGGGAAAGAGAAAGAGTGTTCGTACTGTATATCTGTCTTGTTTCTTGCTGGATAGGTTCCTTTTCTGTGTGTGTGTGTTTGAGGAGAAATTCTACAAGATAATGCAGAATGAAATTAAAGTATAGCTTAGCAGCATGAAAGTGGTTTTAGTTTCAGATGGACTTAGATACGAATTTTACACGCGATAAAAGTAACAATTAGATATTTCAGTTATTTTGAATGAAATATTAAAGACGTAACAAATATGTTTACTTTATTTTACACAGATAAATGTTGAATATACCTGAGTAATATTGAGAGTATTAGCGCCATCTATGGTTCCCGATGCGAAACTGTAGCCCATCGCTGGGACACATCCGCTCACAGGATCACTCTGAAAAACAAATCCAATCAATAGTACCTGTACTTGCTTCGCTTCGGTAAACCTATGCCGAAACAAAAGTAAAAAAAGTAACCTAAGTTACACCTTATTGCATCAGCTGCCCGCCGGTGAAAGTCCCATCAAGATCGGTCCAGCCGTTTCAGAGATTAACCAGATCAAACAGACAGACAGAGAAAAAATAAAAATAAAATATTTTACGTGTACCGTGTATAAATAAACGCTAACACACTCGTACCCCCGCATTAGGATTCCCTGTGTCGCAGGTGACATGGACAACACTAATAACACATCACTAACACCCATGACCCGAGAACAAACATTTATCTGTCACATAAATATCTGCTCTGGGAATCGAACCCGGAACCCCTCGCTTCGCAGGCAGGGTCACTACCAACTAGGCTACGGGGCATAAATACGTATGCATTAAGTAAGATGCAGTTATTTTAATATTACAAACAGACACTTTTTTAATTAGTAGTATAGATTCCATACCGTATTAAAGGTCCTCTCAATAGGATCATATCTGGCGACCACTTCCTCGGGCATTTCCACAAACTGATGTAATACGGCCATCTCTCCGGTTAGTTCTTCACCAGGTTTATTTAATACTTCCTTAAATGTACACAATTTTCTGTAAATACCTTCGTTTAGACCTATTTTTTAGTTGTAAACAGTGTTGCATAAGTCTGGGTCTGTAATAGGCTAAGTCCACGAAAATAAATAATTATAATGTAATTTACTAATTTTTATTGATAGACCACAAAATATATATGTTACAGTTAAAACCCGTTCTTAGATAAAACGCGTTTTTCCTAGTTAAAACTAGTTTTTACTAAATGCCTTTGTGAAAACTAGAATTAACTAATACTCAGAATTAATATCAGTTAAAACTAGTTCTTACTAGACAAAACGCGTTTTACCGAAGCGAGTCAGTTAAAACGGTTCCGACCGAGATAACAGTTCATCGTACTTTATTCTGATTGGTCGCGACTCGCGAGACGTCACCTGATTCGACAAGTGCGGGGGAAATCCCTTTCCTATGACCGTCCGTGCGCTGTGCGTTCGCTCCTTTCAATTTTTATAAGTGACTCAGGCGGGAGGGGAGGAGGAATTCCCCCAATAAGGGGCCGGGTGGCGTAACCCACCACCAGTTTAAGAATATCATGGTCCCGAAACATATATGGTTAGGTTAGGTTTGTTAGGTCTCTGGTTTAACCCAAGAAAAAGGAGGAATCCCGCGTGAGCGGGATTCCGGCGACGTGTGTGACATAGTCTTAATAAATATTATTATAAATATTTTTAAAACTATATCTTGTTTTCAATTCCAAATTAGCGTATCTAGTGCTAGTTTTAACTAAAGCTCGAAGTTATAACTAGTTTTATCTAAAAATCAAATATATCAGTGGTAAATTCTAGTTTTGACTAGGTATTTCTAGTTTTCACAAAGGCATTTAGTAAAAACTAGTTTTAACTAGGAAAAACGCGTTTTATCTAAGAACGGGTTTTAACTGTAACATATAGATGCAGTCTTCGGAACAAAAAAGTATAGTAGGGAAAAACAACGTTATGATAACGTTTCCCGGTACATTTTTCAGACCGTGCTCGGTGACATACGTCAGATCGCAAAAAAAAGAAAAAAATTGACCTCACTTTTTTATTCTGAATACTGAGTCTATTATATATTTTTGTCTGAGTTAAGGTTTAAATGAGTTATTAGTTCCTTACACAGAATAAGTACTTTAATTTGACTTTGACTTTAAACTCACCAAAGCCCCTTCAAACACAGCAGTACCAATAATCCTGGTACTCTGAAACATATCGTCTCCAGGACCTAATGAGAAGCACCGCTCATGAGTAGCACAGATTAGGAACTGATTGTCACATTCCGCACCACTGAATTCACAACGAGCCCCCCGAATATTTGGTGACACGTCGCCAAGACTTGCTGTGAAGAACGCTCCTACAATATCCCCCTGAAATACATCGTGTTTTAACCGATTGTCGTAAGAGGGGTGATGCTTATGCTTGGGCGTACGAGTATGTATACCTGGTTTTTTTCGTCGTGATATAAAAGGTAAACAATCTTACACTGTCTTTTTATTGTAATTATCGATTTAAAAATAAGACAGACACAAATTTAAAAAAAACTAAAGAATAAACAATAATTTAATGTTAAAATAAATTTCTGTATACTTCTAAATATTTTTTTTTAATTAATGGAATAAATAAAAGTTGTGCCATTGTTTACCTTTTATATCACGACGAACGAAATGAAGTATATGTATGTATGTTTGTATGACAAGGGTTACTATAGTGTAGATGCTTATGTTAATGACAAAGACGCTTGGCAGTGAACAGCTCTGCTACCAGTTCCGCTCAGGTTATAAAGATATATTTTGTAATGATAATAATGATTTACTGTAACTACTATTTATTTAAAAAGACGGGGGAGTTTCTTTCCCCTTTCTCCTCCATAATAAAGGACCTTTACGAAACGGGGGTAGATTCAAAAAAATGTTTGACGTGCATAAGTGTATCATTGATGCCTACATGAATAAATGATTTTGATTTTTTTTGCATGTTCATATCTTTGCCATCCTCTATAACCTAGACGGCTTGATGGATTGTCTCCATTGTGAGTGAGAAATAGGCTGCATATTTCTATGATTAAGGTCCCTAAATCATCAAAAACTTTTTTATCTGTTAAGTTTTTTTGTCTGATAATTACAAAGTTCAAAACAAAGGAATGAAAAGCAGCACCGTGTGTAATACACGAACCATTTAAAGCCACTTTTGTTCCCCTCATCTTATTTAAACTGGTCTATATTACAAGGTTGCACCTTTTGCTTCAACTCAACATCTATAATAGACATTACTACACACACCACATTAACATCTATTACTACTCTTACTAACAGGACCTACTAGCCAACTCACAGTCCCCTCTTAGTCCTACTCTGCTACGATGTACATGAACGGCAGGGGTTGGTGGCACTGACCGTTTTCTATCTTAAAACCATTATTTTTTTATTCATGACTTTTTGACCTCTAGAGGACGCCATATGCAATTTTATATAATTTTATGTAGCCTATAACCAGCGGAATAACGAGACGCTTCTAATGATACCCCACTTATCAAATTATGGCCAGTAGTTTAGGAGTTACAAGGGAACAGATGAACATACATACATACCCACATACATACATACATACCGGTCAAAATCATAACCCTCCTTTTGGCTTCGCCGTAGTCGGGTAATAAAAAGTCACTCACTTTACCAGGCAACCTCTGAGGGTTTAACACCCTTTCCAAACGATAAGCAGCGTAACCCAGGTTGTCGCTAGAAACCAGCTGGTTGGTCATGTTCATGCTGGTTGTGTGAACGGAGAACCAGTTTAGGACACCATGTAGACTTCCATCAGCTTTTACTACTCGTAATTGGAGAAGTTCGTTGTCGGTGTCCAAGTCATATCTGAAGTGGTTAAAAAAAGTTGTATAGAACTGTTCAAGTATACATCATCGTAACCCATAACTGTCCCACAGCTGGGCTCGGGTCTCTTCTCACAGTACAGATCATAGTCCACCACGCTGGCCTAGTGCGTCAGACTTCACACACCTTTGACAACTTTATGGAGAACTCTCAGGTGTGTACTGTACCGTAGCAAGTGATAATTAGTATCTAATACGCACATAACTTTTCACGGTGCATGCTGGGGAGTTTGAATCCAGGAACTCCCGTTCGAGAGACCAATGTTCAAACTAGCCTATCACTGCTTTTTTTCAAGTATTGCGTAAATATTGCGTTTTTGTTCAATTATGTATTACATAACGTAATTTGGAGGGAGAGGGGTCTCGTAAAATGTTATGATGCGTTACATAGGAAGGGGAGTCGGATAACGCGTTACGTAACATTGTTTTTTTAATTACTAAGAAAACGAGGGAATATAACCTTCTAACTCGGCAAAATGGCAACATTTTTTTTATAAAAATGGTAATTAGTATGTGTAACGTATGATATTGATATCTACCTGTTTCTTTCTTCCTCAGGGTTATTTTGGTAGGAGAAAGGAGAGCGGTTCATGTGTGCGTTCCACACACGAGTTTTGCCGAAGAATAGACGAGCTGGCACGATGTTATCGTGAGCCCGTATTATACTCTGAAAAGAATTAAAACCTATCAATTCTATTACCAACGTTGAAATAATTATTAAGGTGAGAGGTTGTTTATTTGTACAAACAAATGTAGTTGTTTATCTGCGACAACATTGAACCAATTTAAAGATGGTCTCTTCGAAGTTCAAACCTTGAAACCATCTTTAACTGTGCAAAAAGTTATGTGCATATTAGAAACTATATCAATTGCTTCGATAATCAAACATCACGAGAAAACCTGCACCAGATAGTTCTCCATAGTTTTCAAAGGTGTATGAATGAAGTCTCCCTATCTGCAATTGGCCAGCGTGGTGGACTATGGCCTGTACCCCTCATATTGTGAAAGAGACCTGGGCCCAGCAGTAGGACAATTATGTGTTGTTATGATAATGTACGCGATGTTCTGCTCCTTTTATAATCTGATGCAATCTACTTACTCTGGTAATACCTGCAACATAAGCGTCGTAAGTTTCCCTGGAAAAGCCCAGGATACTTATGTCCAGGAGAAAATCGACCAGATGTCCTCCGGGCGCGCTGTGTGTGTGCGTGCCGGCTATGATCACGTTGTTAAGGCTGTACAGGTCACCGTACAGGTCTTGGAGGTTCTTTACCACCTGGAATTATTGCGTAGATTCTGCTGGTGAAATGAGGACGTAACACTAGTGGAAAAGAGTTGAGATTAGGTTGTTTATCCGTTTGACCGAGTTCATGAAAGAATTATACTGTTGAGTAAAACAGACGGGGCATTCAAAGAGTTAAACCATCCGCTGAAATATAACAGTAGCATTCAGATACTATTTACTAAGATTTATGGTTATAAAGGGTATATTTAATTTCGTTTATAATATGAAGCTATGTTGGTTAGTACAATCATGGCGTAACTACACCACTCGAGGCCTGTAGCGTATTCATTGTGGGACCCCCCAGTAAAAATCATCATTATAGTCAAAACTTTTAAAAGTTTTTAAAGGTGGGGTAAGACTAACACACGGGGCAAGACTAACACTGTCTATTATCTCGATATGCACTTGAGGAAACGACATGTGTGTGTTTTAGCCGAAAATATTTACGTTTGTTCTATCTTACAGACTGGAAGAATTTCGTATTTAAGCTATACGTATCGAGATAATAGACAGTGTTAGTCTTGCCCCGTGTGTTAGTCTTACCCCACCTTACCTTAACACTGTTTAGCAAGAAAAACAAAAGCTCACGACCCTCTGGGCTGGGGCCTCTTGGCGCCGGAAGCCTGTTGTATTCTGCCACCTTATAGTTACGCCACAGTTTAGAACATGAAACAATTGGACTAGAATATGAAGACATTACCTGTCGTCTAACAGCGATTCCTACAGCCTGAACCTCCGCAGACACCAACACTATCCTGGTGTCTCCTTTCACAAAGATGAACGCTCGTGAGAACTGACGCATGTGGATACCGCGACCAGAGTGTCCTAGTTCTGCGTATCCCATCTGTAATTAGACAGGAAAAATGTCAATGCTAGGTATTATAAGACTCATCCTTGCGTTCATACCAGCGTTGCCAGATTTTTTTGTGGCATGTCGGCATTTTAAAAATTGTTTTGCGAAAAAAGCAGGACTCTTTTGTCGAAAGCGGGATATAGTAAAAAAATAAAATCAGAAGTTTAGGAATACACCCCTAGTTTTCAGTACTAGGTTTTCTGTTTTAATGATTACTAGTCCGAGTTTTTTGAGTGATTTACCTTATCGTTAGATGCTTGAATCTGGTCGTTAAGTTACGTTACAATGAAGACTGTCTTCTGAATAAATGAAGAACAAAAAACAATCAAAGTCAAAACTTGTTTTAAAATCCCGAAAAATCGAGACACCTAGGTTTTCATAAAAAATCGTCTAGCAATGCAAAGCTATTTCATACAGAGATTCCGGAGTCTCTCTAAATGTGGCGGATAACCTTTGGGTTCGGATATCTTGTTGAAGATTTCACCCTCGAGACCAAAAAAAAATATTAAAAGACTTCAATTGACTGCCACGTGAAACGTGACAGTGCTGCCATAGGAGCGTTGCTTAAAAGGCATATAAAATTGGATATAATATAAAGGTCTACTCACAAACGTAATTTCCACACACGGTCCGGTCATATCGGCAATACCAACGCCTACTGCATATGGCATGTACTCCACATACTCAGGATCCGCTGCCGTGGTCGCCTCTGTCTCAGGAGCTGGAGTAGTCGTAGTCGTGGTCGTGGTGGTAACAGTTTCACTCTCCCCCGTGGTGAAGACCACGATGACAGCTGTCATACCACCAATGACAGCTAACGTCACAAACACGATCACTAACTTACCGAGTAGGCTGATCGCCATTTTGTCTGTAAATATACGAGACGTATTTACTTACGATACGAAGTAGGATTACTTTTATAGTTTACTACTAAAGTTTTCCTAAATAAATAAAACAGAGGAGCAATTAACCAACTGACAGTCATTTATTCATTATTCATTACTTGTGTACATCATTTTTTAAATCTACCCCCGTTTTCTAAAGGTGGTTTAATATGGAGGAGAAGAAAGGTGAAAGAGTAAAGGGAAACTCCCCCACACATAGGTTCGGACTGAAAATCAGTGTCAGTCAGTTTTAGTTTAGTCAGTGAAAGATGTAACATTACGCAGAATAAACATTTGTTTTTCTTTCTAATAAAAAAGCGTAAATGATAACTTAGTGGTTTCAACATTGGTCTCTTGAAAGGTAGTTCCTGAGTTCAAACCAAGCATGCACTTCTAACTTTCTAAACCTTTTATGTGTATTAGAAACTAATTATCACTTGCTTCGGTGATCAAACATCGTGAGGAAATCTGCACACCTGAGAGTTCTCCATAAAGTTGTCAAAGGTGTGTGAAGTCTGACAATCCGCACTAGGCCAGTGTGGTGGACTACGGCCTGTACACCGAAGACCCGAGCCCAGCAGTGGGACAGTTATGGGTTGTAATATTGAAGCGTAAAGAGAAAAAACTTACCTTAAAAATCTGACTTCAATAATTTAAAACGTAACGGATTAACCATTGATAAAGGTGTGAATTCCAAACGATTTGATAATTATATTATTTATTCTAAAACTTCTTATTAACACCACTACCCTGCAACTAGTATCAATAAAGTACCTAATTAAAATATATTCACTATCCATCAATTATATCAATTTCTATAAATTATCTCCTAATCCCATGATAAGTAGATACCTAGCTTGGATTACATGATATTTGGAATTATTAATGGCTTATTTCGTTCGAAAAAGATACTCTTTTGGTAGGACTTATGTACTTGAATTTTGACACAAAATACGGGAAATAAAAATTAATTAACCTGATAAAATTTACAAGGACTTCACAAATAAGGCCTAGTTAGTAGGTACATAGATATCCTAATTTCTAAGTCTAATATCAATAAATGATTGAAATTTTATTGAAACTGATTTTTCCCAAAAAAAAAATTAAATCTCTTCAATGATGAGTACCTAACATTGCTTTTCATATCAGCCAATATCTCATCATGATAAGTTGTAAAATATCTTTTAGGTCAATTTAATTAACGTAATATTATTTCTTAAATCAGTAGGTACCTAATTGTTGTGGGAGGAATATATGAATTATGATAATAAAACAAATTACATTCAGATATATTTTTTTATTGTTTAACATAATTTATAAGTAGGTAAGTATATCTATTACAAATCTGTACTGGCAAGTATTTAATTATTTAAAAAAATTTATGCTATATAAATTTCAATTATGTATTATTTATCTATCATTTATTTAACTATTTTAATGACGTAGACTGATAATATTGTCCTAGTCACCCTACAATTTCATATTTAAAAGCCTTGAATATAAAAATAATGTTAACATAGGTAATAAAGAATTACAGATAATATATCATAATAATAGTAAAACAAAAATGCAGAATGACTGAATTGTAGTGTCTACGAATGCATTTTTTTTAATTACACAAAGTCTATATCAAGGATTTTCAAACTGGGTTATGTAGAATAATCATTAGGATTCCGCCAAAATTAAAAAAAATGTTATAAGGTTCTAGTGCTATAAAATAAACGATATTTGGTTGAAGTTTCTTTAACTATAAAGTTAGTGAACTTGCTTTATACTTTATAAATTGAAACCAAAAATTATTCACTCAGTGTTCAGAACAAAAAAGGTAATTTTTTTTACGATCTGACATATTTTGTCACCGACATGACATGACATGGGAGACCTCCCATGAAATGTACCGGGAAACGTTATCATTTGTTATTAACGTTATGTTTTTCCCTACTACGCTTTATTCCGAAGACTGCGTCTATATATTTTTTGGTCTGTGCGTGTATATTAAAAATACGAGTATACGTAATAAGGTAAGTAGGTAATAATTAAAATAAACGGAAAAGTGAAATTTAAAAACATAATTAAGTAATGAAACTATTACAGCATAAATACGTACTAAGTACCTCCTGAATGCAGATTAAAAATTAATCTCAATTAGAATTGACAGGCACAGATAAGATTATAAACAGTATAGCTCAATCGTATTTTATTATTTTTAATTATAACATTTACAATTCTATAATGGACTAGTTAGTTTTTTTTTTATTTTACATAAAAAATAGAATTATCAAGAATGCAAAATTACTATTTGTCTATGTAATGTATAGTTATAAAATACTATACTTACTTATGTAACTTAGGATTGTATAACTATTATTTATATAACTGAGTATATTATACAAGAATTTGGTTGACTTCATAAATTAGGTGAAAAATGCATTGCAAGAAGGTTTATAATATCTTTATCCATTTGGGCTGAGTTAAAATCAACAAAAACCTACATAATTATTAAAAAAGTAGTGTGAATTAAAGTCAAAATAACTATAAAACTTAATCCAGCAAGTGTAGGGTTAATAAATCGCACACCTAAATAAAGAGTACCACAACTCAAAATAACTTAAAATCGAGTTATTACCATTATCAGAATCTGCGTCGAAAACTACGTGTACTCTAAAGACACCTAAAAAAAGTGATATTTTTAGTTGTGCTACTGTTTATCTAGGTGTTAGAAATATTATGAGGCATTTGCGTCGACACTATTTTTGAGATATCACGGTATCATCGCAAAATATTAATATCGTAAAGAGTTCGTCCAAATATTACGTAACGCAATTTCTGATTTTTTTTTAAATCTCCTTCCCCTTTATGTAACGCCACGTAACGTTTTACTGTACCGTCCTACCCCCTCCCTAGACGTTACGTAACACACTAATGACTATTTCTATCTAAAAATCTATAAATTTTTCCGAGTTAGAAGAATTATATTCCCTTGTCTATCTTTTATATAAAAAACATTGTAGTTACGTAACGCCTTGCTCGTTCCCCCACCCCATCTATGTATCGCATCGTAACATTTAACAACACCCCCCCTCCCTCCTAAATTACGTTACGTACACTTGAACGGCTTCTACAGAGTTATTATTTACAAAAAATATAGATAAAAAATACACAATATATTTAATTGTATTTTCTAGTTGATACTACTTTGGTTTAGAACTCTTTTCTATCTATAAATATTTATCACAAGAACATAATTTTACAAAGAGCCTCACGAAGGCTGTATAATAAATATAATTTTAAATATAATTATGGCGTTGCAAATATAATTAACTGTATATACATTTTTTACATACTATTTACATAATCATCTAAAATTATTACTATTTTCTGAAAATAGTTGTATAATCTAACAATTTATAAAAGTCCAATTAGGAATGTAAAAAAACTATTATTTTACAAGTGTAATAAATTCCTAATTAAACCAAAATTGGACATAATAAAAGTCGAAAATAAATGTACAAGAAAAAATTACATAATGGTATAGAAAACCTAAGGCGATTTCATATTTTACATTTTTCTAAAAAAAAATACACAAAATTTAAAAACAATAAAATACTAACTAAAAACATATAAACTTTTACAAAAAAAAAATACTATCGTATTCAAAAGTACCCTCATTTTAAACATTCACAAAATTTCACACTAAAACCACATACTACTATTAAGTGACCTCAAAGGGGTCAGTGAACCCATGGTAGGGGTAAATGCCCCCCAGGATGTATTTGTAGTTGCCATAGTGATGTATCCTGTAGGTCCCCGCAGGGGTCCCCTGGGGGATCTCCCATTCAATCTCCGCAGTACTGGTCCCTATTATCTTTGAATTTCGAAGCCAGATGTATCTGTATAGAGTGATTTTCTTATTTAATAAACTAGGAGTAATAGAAAATTCTTTTTTTTTATTTGTCTATTTTTAGTCTGTGTCACAGTCATAATCTGTCAAGTTGTTTGGAGTGTGGAACATACCAAAGACATGAACATACATACATTTAGTGTCTCTATTATGTTATTACATACATACATACACACGCTTTTGTGCCTTACACCGTCCGTACAAAACCGCAATAACCAAGCAACCTATAAAAAAACTTTTAAATACATATATTTAGACGAACCCCTAGCGACCCTAGTGACCCAGCCTGCAAAGAGAGGAGTCTCGGGTTCAATTCCCAGTACAGATATTTATGTGACAGTTAAATGTTTGTTCTCGGGTCATGTGTGTTAGTGATGTGTTATTAGTGTTGTCCATGCCACCCGCGACACAGGGAATCCTACTGCGGGGGTATGAGTGTGTTAGCGTTTATTATATATTAAATATCATATCATACTTGGTCTCCCAATCGGCGTCAGTAGCCACGATGGTCCAGGCATCGTCGGCCTCCGACTCCATCTTCTCAATAGCGGCGTACCAACGACCGTGTCGGATGCTGTTCCGGGGATGACCTGACACCTGAGGTACCAGATTACACTTGACAAATTTACACACATACACTCAAACTAAATCAAATTCATACACAAACACACACACGCACATATACGAACACTCACACAGGGGCGGATCTACCTAAGGGCTTTTTAGGCTTAAGTCCAGGGCCCCGTGGAAACAAAGGGCCCCAGTCCCTATTAAAAATAATAGACGAATCGTAGTAAGACATTTAATTCCCCGCAGATCACCCGACGAAATTTTGTTCATGGTTGTCTTCGAAATACAAAAATAAACAAAAACTATAGTATAACTTTTCTATCGTCTTTTAAAATAGGGCCCCGAGTAGTAGTAGTAGTACCTTTGTACATCATTTCTAAATTATTTTCCGCTGTATTTTTCCAAGTGTACATAAATTATGAAATAAATAAAAATAAATAAATAGGAGCCCAGGGCCCCACAAAGTCACGATCCGCCTCTGCCGTCACACACACACACATAATTATACTCTCTCACACACTCATTATACATATAACTATACTCTCCCACACACATACACTAATACATAATTATACTCTACTACGCACACACTCATAAATAA
>LGAG01000360.1:427550-451351 GCA_001278395.1 Lerema accius
CTTTACATTATTAAAGTATTACGTAATTTTTTGGATGTCAGTCATAATTAAATGCACCTGCAATAGATACGTACTTATCATAGACAATCTTAATTTCTGTTTTATGTTTTTTTAATTGTACGATTTTTGGCAATCTGTACTTTAGCCGCGTAGCGCGGATTACAATCTTGGGCCTTGAGACATCTCATTATGAAATGCCGCCTTGAACTTCGCATGTTGATTAAATATAAAATTACGAAACACTTACATCATATGTACCAAAATTAAATCATTTCGTAAAGGTTTTCTGTAGTTTTGAGCAATATGACTTTGAACTGAATATGCAGAGAAACACGTTTTGACTTCGTTATACTAAAATTATGTGAATTACATTATTATGTTGTTCATGATTAAGTATAGTATTTAACACAGAACATGATATTTAATAATATCCTTTATATTATATCAAATTGATTAACATACCTACTTCAGTTACCTTTTGATACATAATTATGAAACTTGCCCGAAAGATAGCAATCATGTTTTGAAATACATTAACCTATTTTCATTTAAAACCAAACAACACTCACTAACAAACATCGTAAAAAATATTAATCTAAGGATTTAACATAATAACTTTATCTATTTTTAAAACAGATAAAAGAACAACACTAATTTATCACTGATAAAAATATCTATTACATTTTTGAAGCCGTTTAAGCTGTCGAGCGTGCCAGAGAAATAGACATACATAGGTACATACATACGGTCGAAAAACATTACCCTCCTTTCGTAGTCGGGTAAAATGTCTAAAATTGGACATGTTTCATGCCCAGTGAACATAACTAATTATTATCCAGCAAGGACATTAATGTCGTAAGCATCGAATATTTGCTGTTTAAATTACTATCAAAATCATCTTTTATAAGCACCTATCAGTAGTTCCCAACCTATTCAATATCGTTACCCCTGTGACTTATGAGGAACACTGATTGACCCCACCTTTAAATGTTATCAAAACATACAATACTATTTTTTTTATTTTACGATCCTTATAATTAGGCATTTTATTAGCCCTGTGAAATAGCTGATTTACTCCTGTGGGGGTATTTTTTCTATTAAGTGGAAATGTTTGCTTTCGGCACAACTTACTCCTGTCTCCTTCTACCCCGCTCTCCCCTACTGTCAGAGTAAATTCAGAGTCTGAAAAATTCCGGACTTATGCGCCAGGCTTCTACAATACAGAATCTGATTCCTGATGCGAATTCCGAACGTTTACGTATTCATAGTCCAAATTCCAAGGGTACCAATTAACTAATTAACTATTATGTAATAAAAACGAAAGGATTGACACGTAAAGTTGCTCGCCTTGATATGTATATAGTATGGAACCCGTTAGGAGGAGTTCAAGGATTATCTAAGTAATAATTTAATTATTTTTACATCTTGTCAGCTTAAGTAAAACTCTTGGTCTGGTCCATCTAGTTACATTGAAGTTACAATAATGAAACTACTTCGACATTTTTTATTTTAAGTAGTTATGTTTATTTACAAATGCAATTTAAAATAAATAATTTAATTTTAATGTAACACATTTTTTCCATGTAGTAAAAGATTATTCAAAAATTTTTTTAATGTAGTAAGAGATAGTGGGTTTGGTTAAATTCGTTAGTCTCTGTTTTAACTCAAGAAGGAGGTCGATTAATTTGTAACTACAATGTAACTAGATGGAACAGATCATTATTAGTTACCAATTTAGGTAAGTAGATAATATAAGTAAAACTAAGTTGGTTTTACTTCAATTTGATATAAAATCCTATCCCAATGTTTAATATAATGAAAATTTACTATGAGCTCACGAAAAATCAAGGTCAGGAGAACTTCACGTGGACAACTAAGGGATCAAACGAGCTATAAAAACAAAATAATTGTGAAACAAACTCTGCCTATAAAACATTTTGCCAACCCTAACAGAACGTTCAAATTGTCATAACAACAAGCTTATCAGCTTTCAACAAAATAAATGTTTATCCAATTTTGTTTTCAATACCACCAAATATCACCAGTGAAGATACCTGCCTATTATTAGAGGAAATATAAGATTACCTGAATGATTGTACGTATCAACACTTGATCGCCTGATAACAGGCCTTTGTTTGCAAATTCAAACAAAGAATGACATCATTTGGCTATCTTTTTTAAATTTTCGTGTTCCTTAATTTTTAGTCTGTCTTCAGGGGGGCTGGGTTATAGTTGTAACCTGTCTCCCTCTCTAGTAATTTGTTTCTAAAGGTTCGAAATATTGTTTTTCACACTTCGTTACTTAAGAACTTTTGTGCTTTTTATTATACCTTAAGTTGGTCATAGACGGACAACTTGAAGCAATCGCTGCTAGCTTGAAGCAATATACGCGACTGTATGAAACCACTGCTTCAAGCTGCTTCTATAACGAGTCTACTGGTACACATGCTTGAATTGCATGAAAAATCATTTTGTCAAACACAATCAAGTCTCTTTCAGGTTTGTCGCTTGATAATAAGCTACAAAATATAGATGTGTCCTTGTTGAAGATGCAAGTTACCTATGTTGCCATAAAATCTTGTAGTTTTCGTCACAAAACAAAACTTTTGTTTACTTGGTTGTGTAATGAAAATTTACATACGTTTATTCGGTATACAAGCGCTACAAAATTATTTATTCGTTATGAGAACATTAATAGAATATTATTTGTTTACATCACCTTACCATAACAACGTCCACAGTTGTTATGGCTACTGCAACTTTGTGAGAGAACCAATCAACCAAATAAGGCACCATTTGTTATCCTATCAGATGTTTATGTACAGTTTATGTCACGTTGACGATATTGACAATGAAGTATTTGTCACCATTTTTTTTTCGTAAAACGAAATGGTATTGGATTCAAAAAGGTTATTGTAAAATTTTATAAAACTTAATGATTTGGAATTTGAACTTGTTTTTTTTTTGTTTTATGGGTTTTAGTAGTTTTTTTGTAGATAACATGTTAAAAAATAGGTAGGTATTTCATTGCCGTCATTTGAACTATAACTGGGCTTGACTTTTCTCTCTCCTACATTTTGTATTGTAGATCACCATTTACAGGGTCAACGCTTTCCATCGCGACCTGTTATTCATAATCTATCTATTAGATATTAAACAGTTTTCAAAGCCCACTGACATCTAAGTGAGTCACCAAGAGACAACAAAGCGCGTAGTTTACCACTTTCATTATCATTTTGTCATTTCCTAATAGCTACTATTATTTTATAGTAATAAATTATTAAAAACTGTATGACTAGCTACGAGACGCTGATGGCAATTGTAGCAATACTGTCGGGAATTGAAGCAAGTTGCTTCAAACTTTGAATATTGTGTACATTGTAGTTCATACTTTACATTTACACAGACTGCTAATATTAACTTAAAAAAACTGTGTCATAATGTCCCAAAACCTTTTAATATCTTTATTATGAACAGTGTTTTAGCGGTGTAATGGTTACAATTTCGTGCGAAATAAAATATATAAGTAAGTATAGGTAGTCTGCTATAAGTTCTGTCTGTAAAAAAAAGCCATTCCTTCATCGTATTTACCTTGCAATTGTTGTCAAATTATCCCAAAACCACAGTCGCACTAAATCTAAACTTTATTTCACTTCTTTGTGCCGGAAAAGTGTCACATTTTGTAACGTGTCGATTTTAATTAGAGTTGGACGTGATCAAGCTATTGCTGTATTAATTGTTGACCTAACAGTTTGGAAGGTCGATTTCATTTAGAATTCGCGCACGCGAACTATTTGGTTGTTGCGACGGCAAATACGTACGCCCTGCCTCGCGTATAGATTGAAACTAAACAAAAGTATTGTGATCTGTGAAACCTTACTATAGTCGTTGTTTTGTTTGTCGGACATTGGAGTGGATTAAATTGTGTGAGCGACGCCGCTGTTTTTATTTTGTTCGACGACAAGTGATAATTCTATGAATGCCGTTCAGTAGACACAGGTAACTAAGTAAATAAGTAGGTAAGTACCTAAGTAGGTAGGAGCCTACTATCGTAATCCTAATTTGCTCTAATTATTTCTTTTATACTGTCTTTGTACATTAGACTACAAAGCATTGTGATATCATCACCATTTTAATTTTTATTAGGTAAGTAAGTACTTATAATACATTTTTAAATGCGTAATTTTGATTATAAGGGGGGTCCCTCATGTAATTATAACAAATTCGATTGTGAACATTACGTGACATTACAGCCTATTATATTTCAGGCAAAAAGAGATAGAAAGATAATTCAAATTAACGACAGTTTCCCGCCATCGCGAGTTCGTTGTTCGATGTATAAATAAATTCCTTTCTAAACAAAACAATAAATTACTGTCATCAATAGTGACATTATTGAAAACAACGCCATCTATTGAGAGTTTCATAAGGATACATTTTTGAAACTAGATGTCACTACATGCTACAGAATAAAGTCGTATGCATAATGATACCTATTTATCATGGCGTAGGTATTTATTTATCATTGAGATATTTTAATGTGTAATATATTTAACATTCACGCATTTTCTACGCCAGAATTTTCAATGGAAACTTCCTTATATTTTCTTAAGCAGCTGGTACTAATTTAGCGAGCTACCTATCGAGCGAGTGAAAATGAAATGAGAGTAAGATTCTCATTTTTTTCTACGGCAATGAGAAAACCTCACTGGCGTTGCCGCGCTATTAGTTAGTCTATGCTTGGTATTGCCTTGTCTATGATCAAAAACTAATAAATAAACATGTTGTGACGTCATAGCAATCGAGTTATGGAGCGAAATTTCGTGCATTTTTACCTCTATAATACAATTTTTCAGGCGTTTAAGCATTTAACTTTAGGTTCATTTGCGTAAAAATTTTGATTGCGTGAATGCGTTATTGTGGTTTGTCATTTTGAATTTATTATACCGTACAGAAAAAGTGCATTGACGTATACCCATAGGTAAAATACAAACCATACCAATGCTACATTTACATTGTAGTGTAAGTTTTATAAAAGTGGCTCTAAATTACGTTGACGTAGGTACGTCAAGATTATCATAATCGTTATAAGAATATTTTGTCAAATGTTGGCATGTCTTCTTTTCGCGATAGAAATTAAAAAAGTACCGTACCTATATAGGTACCGTACTAAATGCTCAATAGAGTCTACATGGGATAAAATATCTAAAATTCCTTTTAAAAATTTAGTACATAGATACCGTACCTAATAAATATTTTTTCGTGATTGAATTTTGTTAGTGTCACAAGTGTGAACTAGCCGTTACCTCTCACATTAAGTATCAGAGGCCAGCAAGTATGTATGGGTTATTACGATACTATATCTTTACTTCAATACTTAGATTACAAACCCAAGGCCCGGTTTAAATTCTTGATGAGTTATTTTAGATTCAATGTCGAAATTGCCGTGAAAAATATAGGGTTGTCAAAGTGATCATTTTCATACGCATTATGTATGAATGTTATGTTCTATTTTTACACAGCAGTTGGTAAAATTCGTTTACGTAAAAAACATTAACCCTAAAATGTTCTCGAAAGGTTGGATAAATGAGGCTAAAAGGACTTGATATTGAATTCTGCTGTGTTGTGTAGTTTTGTACTACTCATAATAATATTGTCTAGGTACATTGTAATACATACTTACCTATGTTACTTTATCGATTCAGGGGAGTTTACCCTAACTTTATTCTCCCCTGTATTCATTGAGGAATGCCTTGAATCGATAAAAATATGGTAAACATTTCAAGTTGCAATTTCTAATAGTAAGGAGGAATAAATAAATAAATTCAACAAACAAAATTTCGGTTTACTTTAAATCGGTTGTATTTACATTTCGTCCATTGTAGAAAATCAATAAGTGTTCAACATCACAAATAAATAAATCGTACTAAGGTATTCACATTTAGTCGTACATCGTACACAATATGCGACAGTTCAATCTAACCGTAAAAGAAAGGCGGGACGATCGGATACTAATCGCAAGGTAATTATTAAATTTAAATTGAATTTCGGATGTCAATCGTTGCTAAAAGTCGAGTGCGCCCGTCGCGGGCACAGAGCCGTTAACGGGGCACTCTGTAAATGCTGTTCGCCGAAACGCCGGCCGCCGACTCTCCCGATGCCGGATACCAAGTAAAAAAATAGTCAATCGCATAGTTATCGAATCGGTCGGCGTCGGTCAGAGCCGGCGGCGTGGGAAACGGAGTGGATAGAGTACGAAGTCGCGCGGGCGGCGACACCGGCGCGCGCTCTCCATAGCTGACGAGCAATGGACGGCGTGCGGGCGGCGTTCCTCCGCGACGGGGAGGGGAGCGGGAGGGGAAGCCACGCCGGCAAATCGAACGAGGCCACGCGCTCCGCTCCCCCCGCGCGCCGCGACTCCCGCGGCGTCCCTTCATAAAATATAACGTACCAACCTACATACTAAATCACTTTAACCTAGGAATCTCTTATTCCACACCTCGAACACTGGAATACCGAACTGAGGGGCCCTATCCTAATTAACAATATGGACAAAGATTACAGGCCGGTTTTGATGTTCTCGCGTCCGCGGCGCGGCCGACGCGCTCTCTTTATCAGTCGCTAGGGGAGCGGGCGGCGGGCGCGCGATGTGCACGAGATAATGGCAAAATTGTGATGTTTTTCTAATAAAATTGTCGCGCGCGAACCGAACGCGCCTCGTCTGCAGCGACCGTCGGCGGCTACCGGCACAGAGCACAGTGACGCCACCTACACTGCTGGATCGTTGACTACTGTAGTTGTAACCGCGTTAAGTTTAAAATTCATCAGTCGTCCCGGAAGCCGGCGTCGGAGCGGTGCAGTAACCGAACGCGAAGAGTATCATATGGGTGGTCTCAACAAAAAAAAACTGGGTGTACCTGAATGCAATTAAACACTATGTTACATTACCGATTACAAAATCTCAGGCTTCACTTATGCTAAATATGTACACACAAACTCTCATCGACAGCGAAAAAATGAAGAATTGAGCTTTGTGACTTAAAACTCTTAATCTATATTAATACAGCCATACCCGGTCTATTTCTATATTCTGTTACAGCACGATAGATTAATTATTTATTTATTATTGCGAGATATTATCGTAGAAAAATATCACAACTTCACCATTTGGGCTCACAGGTAAATACAGAGTGGATTCACTTAGAATAATTCACTTTACTTTCGAAAACACATTTGTACATTTCATGACAAAATTCAACAGCGATCTACCGAGTCTTAACTTTAATAAATCGCAGCGAGCCGTAAGGTAAAATACATTGGGTTACCAGACAAACATTGTGTAAAATTGAAAATTCTGCATTCTGAAATTAGACTTAATTACGTTTTTTTTTTGTCATTTAAATAGAACTGCACCCGTTAGGTGGGAGCGATGTCGGCCCCGCGTGTTCCCAACAGGGTCAGTTGAGGCGAGGCGAGGCCAGTCCGGGCGTCACGTGCACTAACAATTTCACTGTGACATTGTCCTTATAAAAAGCACGAGACGTATTACGCGTCATCTTCTTCTTGTTCGTCTAATAGCTCCTCCTCCACGTCGTCATCTGTAAGACAAATGTCATTGTCAGCTTCATACAAAAAACACTTCATCTTCAACCACAATTAAGTGACTAACATCATGTACTTCATTTTTGATACCTACGCTCGCATACATATCTTTCCTCTTTCTTTCTAAAACAGAAATCGAAACCCGTGTCTTTATTTTGTATGAGTTCTTTACGCGTTTACTTTGGAGGTAAACTACTGTTAACCTCTCTATACATTGTGCTTCAACCGGCGTGTACGAATTGGCGGGAAAAATAAAATATAATTTATTGCATCAAATTGACAGTTTCGTAATACAATCACACATTGCAACCGGAAAGTGAGAAAATACTATTATATCACGAGGCATATTTGGTATTCGTGTTGGTTCAACTAACTGTATGAACGCCAATAGACGAATGAAACGACGCGACGCCTTGTTTGAATTTCGAAACAACGTGTTAATTTGGCGCGAATTGTCACAGCTTGGACTACCATCCTACTTCCTACTAATATTATAAATGTGAAAGTTTGTAAAGATGTTTGGATATTTGGATGTTTGGATGTTTGTCCCTCCTTCACGGTCTAACCGTTGAACGGATTAAGCTGAAACTTGGTACACAGATAGGTTGCATCCAGGAATAGGACATAGGATACATTTTATCCCGATTATAGGTTCCCTTGGGATAAAATCAATATTTTGTTTATCGACTTTTCCGCGGGCGGAGCCGCGGGCATCGTCTAGTAGACAGATAAAGGCAACGTCATAGACATTTTTTTTTAATTATTACTACATTTCAAGACGAAGTAGGTATAAGCTATTATTACAATATTATTTAAACTAAGCCGCAATCACTAACTAAGCAACCGGCTATTTTTAAGAGAGTAAAATATTATGCAACATTAAAATGCAATACCTACTTGAAGTTAAGAGACGTTACGGGCTAGCAACGAACCGTTATTTACCCGATAATTAAATGTTTAAGTAATTATCTCAACCCAAAAAATATATACTCACTTTTCGTAACAAAAAAGTTGTGGTTGGAATAACGTAAATAATAAATGATAACGTTTCCCGGTACAGTGTTTGGCAGACCGTGCTTTGTGATGTACGTCAGATTATAAAATATAAAACAAATTTTTTTTGGCCCAAAACGTGAGTTTATATTTTATATACTTTTTGGTATGAGTTAACATCTGATACCTAGTCTTAACTCCACCGAGTATTTCAATATTCTGTTGACCACGCTAAGCCACACTCTTGTAATGTATCCTAAACACGACAAGAACAAAATTTGACTAGGATACTACATGGGATATCGTCCAGAAACGGAAAGATGCTAGAACTGCAGGCTCACCTAACTTAAGCTCTAACATCAGTAATAATGGTTCCTGCGAGCCTGGTATGCGGCGTGTCACAATGTCAAAGAAAGCTATGTCCTGACTTGAGAAAACCTGGAGAAGCCGCTTGTCTTTACAATAATGTTCTCCGTTTTCATATACATGAACACTGAAAGCAACAGATCGGAAGCGCATTGATGCGTTTCAGATAAGATAAGAGATTGTCCTGGAGGAAAATGCTTACGAATTCCATGGACAACGCACCCAATAAGTCCACATCACAACAATTCCAGATAGAAGGATATCAGCTATCAAATTATATGCCTTTGCCGTATCTTTTGAGTTCTTCGGTCACATCGCACTCAAAACCGATAAAATTGAGAAGCTGGAGAAGGTGATTGTGACCGGAAAGGATGACGGCAAAATACCTAGAGGTAGGAGACCTATGTGCTAGTCATAACAGAATAGATCCATCAGCACCACACTCAGACAAAAGTTGTCGATGCTTTACGTCAATTTCCCAACTTTTTTGTATCATGCCCCATCTTAACCTTTCCAAAAATTTTATAGTCCCTTAATTATGCAACATATATTTTTAACATTAAATTGTGTTGTTCACTTAAGGGTCAAAGGTCATGTCGAGTGCATATTCAAATTGCCCACCTATGGACTTGTGACTTGACTTTTAGGATCTATCATAAAAAAGGCCCCGAGAAGGGATATCCAAATAAATTATACATAAATATCCACCGCCCAGAATCACGTATACTCTAAAAATAAATGCGGCCATGTTACCCTATGTTTAACAAAGAAAATTAATACTGTTCGTTGTTACCCGAGCATAGCTCCTTCCAACTCTGATCAGAACTAGCGGCGAAACCGCAAGAAACTTCATCTCAACGATTCGCTGTCGATAAGTACGTTAACAAGACCGGTAGGTATCTTAGGTAGCTATCATAAAATCACTTGGATTTAATTAATTCTCTGATACACAGTAGTTATATGACCTCACTAGAGGTAATTACTACTTGTTTTGATAGTTACTAGTTTTCTCAATTAACGTATTGTGAAAGTGACATGTTCAATTCCCTAAGTTACCAATTGCCAAAATCTCGCCAAATTGTAATAAAAAATATTTGACAATTTTAACATTTTGGGCAATTGGACATTTTGGACTTTCGTCATTTCAACTATTGGACATTCTGGACTTTAAACCTTAAGTTTAGTCTACAAAAAAAAAACTACAGTAAAATATATACAAAGCTAATCAATCTAAATATCGATTCATAAACAAATCATTCATGTGTTAATTAATTGCTTATTAGTGGATAGCAAAGTTTAATGTATTATAATTATAATCAAGAAAGCGTTATGCAATAAAGACCATCCGATAATTGCACTTGTCACAAATATGTAAAGTAGGTACTTCAGTATTTTCACCAAATAAGACCCAATCCACCATTTCATATAATTGAACTTATTATCTACTTAATTCCAAATTATTACGAATAAGAGTTATTAATACAAAAGTGTATCTATGTACATGAAATAAATGATTTTGATTTTTTTTTTATGTAACGTACAGTGAAAGACAGTTCAAAAGATACGTTGCAGTAAATAATCAGTGCTATTCAGACGGCCACGTCAAATTTCCAAAGTAACAATGAATGACGGCTAACGCGTGCCACACACGGATGCTTCACGAGCGGAACTTAGCACTTAGCAGCGGTCGTAATCAACGACGTAACGACACATCGTGTCGTCACTGCAAGCTCACTGCAAGTTGGCGACTTTAAAAGTTGACAAACTAAGGTTCTTTATCGACCAAACTAAGGTTTGATTTTATCTCAAAAAAAAAATCACAATTTGATGAAAAACATTTGTGTTCAAACACATCAATGTTATTAACAACGATGCAGCCTCCTATCGACGATTTGACATCGATGTTTTTTATAAAATCCGTCATCCCTACTACAAGTTGAAGTGTTAGTAATCCCGTGAGTTAAGATTAGTTGTGTTCCCTAGACCGTATCCCTAACAAGTCGGCCACCATTTAAGATTACACACTCTATCACTATCGCCTTATCGCAATGTCGCGACGAGTTCACACCCAGACGAATTTGATAGTAATTCGAGCGTCAAAATTGTTTTCAATCGAGTGACGTGTAATGCTTCATCGACTAGTCAACTAAATATACTAAAAAGTTATGCACATAATATCCAATTCCGAAAATTGTGAAATTTTCGAATGCCCAAAACGTCCAATATCGATAAAATTCAATTGAAATAAAAAACAAAACACATCCTATATTATCTGTGTTATTATATTGCGTTACATGATTGGACCATTTTGAAAATCGAACTTTATAAACTTTGCGTCCAAGCTGTCCAATAAACAATTTTGGCGCGCCCGATGCAATATCGCAAACGTCACGCATCTTCAATGCGGCCCACGTCACATGCTATTGCGCGCCAATTTCTATGTTTCCTACAATTCAGTATTCTCATGAATCATTCTTATATTTCCTTCTATTCTCGACTATTTGTATGTAACATCATTTCTACTTTATTAATTACAATTAAAAATGGAGGGATTCGATTTTTTTTGGTTTCGATAAATGTAACTTTAATTATTTTACTAGCAATATGTAACTTCTTTTAATCATTAATACGATTTTTTTTAAGTAACAAAAATTTTTCATTGCATTTTTTCACGCGATTTAAAGTATAGTAATAGAAGTTTGTATTTGAAGTGATGTCTAAGTTTATTAAATTCGATCCAACCCACCCTCGCCGTCGATTTCGTCGTCCTCTCCTTCCCCTAATTCTTCCTCATCTTCATCTTCTTCCTCGCCCTCCACTTCTTCATCGTCGTCTTCTTCCCCTTCTCCTTCTACTTCAAAATCTTCTTCACTGTGAGCGTCGTCCTCTCCGCCGCCGCCATTTTCTTCCTTACGCGCCTTTTTCGCTTCCGTTGTTTTCTCCTACAGATAAAGACAAAAATAAATGGCGGGAAACACTTTAAATCATATCTGACAATACAGGTACGTGTAGACTATAGTTGCGATAGTGTGAGATCGTGTAAGATTGGATCCAATAAACAACGGTTATAATTACGACAGTTTATTGTATACAACGACCGCTCAACGGTTGACATGATATCTCCGACGCCGGGAAGTGCGCCGAGCGGCGGCCCGCGGCTTACGTGCAAGATAATGAAACGCAGGTGACAAGGATTCGTAACAATAAAGAAGCGTGGGTTATTAGTGAGGGGGAAAGAGACGCACCGACTGGAACCGGCGGCGTACGGCCCATTTTGCCGTGACAACATCCAACGGAAAATGGTCACTACGCTCAAACGACGATGTATAATCTAGAAAACCGCCAAACGAGTAACGTACTTATTACAAAGAAACCATGAGAATTGCTGCCTGCTACGGTATTGTATAGTTTGGAAGTTTGTAACTGTATACGCTATGGGTTTGATAGCTTGGATTTAGGTTACGCGAGAAAGAGACGCCAGATATTGTAAGAAATGCCTATTGCTACGGTTTTTCGAGATTCACTAACTCGTTATAATCGAAGTTTTAATTCTTATTTGGTCATTACTCTTCGGTCTAGACACTATTGAAACAAAGACATTCTGTATGACATACAAAAACACCTACATGCAAATAATGCCGGGTCATTGACTACACTCTACGCAACACAACTACTGACAAGCGACGCTAGAAACCACCGAATTAAAAGCACAATTGTGCAAACGGCGGAGTTATTGTTTCACATCATGACATACTGGAAATGTATACGTATTAAGAAATCTCGCATATAAATGAAGAATTAAAATTAATCTATCGGCGTGCGTCCTATGACAGATACCTATATTGACTTGACATTCGCTCGCCGGCCATGTTACCGTCTAGCGTCACGCTATCGTGGATGTAAGCCGGACTTAAGGCGATCAAAAATAGCTAACGATAGATACGCAATAAAATCAATAATAAACACACCAATGACCGCAATGGAAACGTCTACATTATTTGTAATAATCATATCGACGAGGACATAAGCGTACCTACGTTCCCGCGCCATGTTTTTTTTCTGCCAAGGTCATGCCTCCATATCAAAAACGGGTAAACAAAGCTAGAAATCGCTATGTAGCTTTGTTAAATTCTTCCTAGAATAAACTAGAAGACCATTCAGGTAGCACGTTGGGGATATGGTATAAAACTACTGACTCATCGATTACCTCATGCACGCTAAAATGTGTAACTCGTCAGAAATGACATCCAAAAATACGCCGGTTTGAGTGTTTCCTAGTGGGGCAATATACTCTAAGTAGACCACGTGGAGATAGTGAATACAACGTGAATGAATAATTATGGCATGTAAAAGCGTTCGATAAAATGGCGAGCGACTAAAATGAATACATTCTGTTTGACATGTGCACTCACCTCTGCTGCCCTTTTAGCTCCTTTAAGATCACTTTTCGCGTCTCCCTTTTTCTCGTCGCCGACCTTGTCCACGGCCACTTCACTGTTATTTTCGTTGGTGCTCATGATTGTTCTGATTTTGTGTTAATTACTAGAAATATTCAAGTTAGGTATACGACTGCCCCAAACCGACGCGCGACTGACTGATCGAGTGAGCGGGCGGGCGCGATGAGACGAGTTTGAAAACGAAGATGGCGCGGGCTACCGCACGCCTCAGCTCTGATTGGTCTAAAATGTCCGCCATTAACATGCAATAAGCAGCATGTGGGTAATATTACTTACAAATTGTCTTCGATACCTTTGGATTTAATTAACAACTAACTATTGTCAATTGTTTTAAATTTTATAAATTTTGTGGTGATAAGATTTTCATTCAATAATATCTTGTAATTAATTAGAAAATAATAAAAGACGATACCTATTGGCATTTGTAGTTCGCAATGTATTCTGCAGATAGCGTTCTAGTAGCTTGCAAAAAGTGCGGGAAACTGAAAGTTTTAGAAGTTTTGTGTTTTACTTTTTAGCTATTTATTTGCATTTTTATGTTTATTTTAGAAATATTAATATTTTTAAAACAGAATTTTATAAAAATTTGCAATCAAATTTAATTAGGAGAAGGTTTATCTTTATTGCGAATTTATGTAAAATTATACGTAATATTGAAATTATAGTTTTAGAGTTCAACAACATAGATTTTTTTTTCAACTAAAATATTAAATTTTAATGGGAGTTCAGCCAATAAATAAAAAAAAGCGTGTTCAATCACTAAAGACAATGTGAAAGTGTGTGTGATATTCATAGAATTGTACTAATATTAGATGTAAATACCAAATTGCCAACTAATTATAACTTACCTTGTTAGGTATTACGTACACAGCCACTTTATTTGATATTTTAGACAGTTTCTTTGCAGAACAAGTGAAGCATGATAGTGGTAATTTTAAGTGCAGGTACATTTACTGGTTATAATATAAGTATGAAAAGGACAGTCGTTACAAATATCTACTATCATAGTATTATTTGATGAGCATGGTAAAGGTTAGTTTATTTATTTAATAAAAGGGTATTCACAACATTTTAATAACCTACGATAAGAAACATTTACTTTGGTATTAAACATTAAAAAAAGAAATCTAGGGTTATTCCGTATTTATTGATAGAAAAACACAAATAAAATTGCCCGTACGATAAACTGGGCGTTTATTACTATTATTTACAAACTAACATGATTCACACAGTAACAAATAATGTGGAAAGCTTAAAAATATAACCGCTAAAACATTTATTAGTTACGACAATAGTTCAAAATAAAATGTGCAATGAATGTAATTAAATTTAGGTTTTCTGAGCTCAAGTATAATTTTTAAAATTCCAAAATACGGATGTTTTTGTAAGATTGAACATAATATTTCAAACATTGTATTAATTCCTTGTTGAATTTGATATTCGAAGTATTTTTAGCTAAAATTACATTATAAATATGACTACTAGTATTTTAAAAACTTTAAGGATTGCCCGGTAATATTTTAAATACGATAGTATTAGAAACTTATGAAATATTAATTTACGTTTCCTTTATTTATATAGTATTCTGTAATTTCTCTATATTTAAGCCTACCTATTTTAAATACCATACTTTACTATAAAACAAACGAATTCCCTCCAAAACTTACATTCTCATGTTTAGGGAAAATTTAAATAGAACAGATTAAAAACGTACATCTTTATTATCTACGAATTTCGAAATAATTCACAACTATATCACAGGTGATATGCAGGATGTCCCACAATAATAATAAAAGCAAACGAGGTGATGAAATAATTAAAAAAAAATTATAAAATATAATATTATTAATGTCAAACTCAATACCCAGTACTCATAACTGAAATTAAAAATAAAATAATAAAAACCATAAATATCCGAGATTTTCATCATACAAAAAAAATATCACCTCATTTGCTTTTCTTCAAGTATCTACATTACATGAGACACCTTGTATACATAATATGACATTTCACATTATTCAAAGTGCACATAAACGAAAAAAAAACAATAAACCATCTAACGATATTATTCTACATTTTATAGAAATCAAGAACATACATCTAAGGAGTTTCGACTATAGAAACAAAAAATATACATTACAATAAAATGTTGTTTTGTGTTTATCAATAATTAACAAAACATGAGCAATGACTACATAGCGACTAAATTCGCAGCGCTTTTAAACTAACGATGGTGGGGTAGTTATTACTGAGACTATTAGCTAGCAAAGCGTAACTAAACTAGGTTTAAATATTGATATATCTCGTATTATTCATCAAACGCCTCGTTAAGAGTTTAATTTTTTTTTCTTTCATTCCTTACAGCTGCATTATATTCTATCTCGCCTACATTTTAATACACTCAATCGATAATGGTGAATTTAAGGCAATTATACACACATCTGTCTATCTGTACACAAATTCTGTGTACAGATTTAAGAGATATTACTTTGCAAGTAATTCCCCGTCTAATGTCAAATCATTATCTTCAAGGTAAATTTTAAAGATGAGATCATTATAATGTTACAGACAATTCCCTTATTATTTAATCAATTCAACATCTTACAATGATTCTCATGTTAATAAATTCGAAGCCATTTGGCATACAAAATTATGAATTTACAATTAAAAAATTGTTCATTCATCCTCAAATAGAGTAATAATCAGTGAAATATTGAATTTAAAAGTGATATAGTAGTGTTGGCGCTGATATAAATATCAAACAGACATTTATATAATTAGAGATGTATATAAGATAACTATATCGTAACGATCCCTAAGTATATAGGGACATCTCAAAAACATGAGCTTTTCAAAAGGCGTGTAAGTTAACGTTCAAGTCGCTTTAAAAATTATTAATTATTATTCTACCAATAACTGTTGTTTTATTGTATTCATAATAATTGTTGTTTTATGGTACAAATACAATAATAATTGTTGTTTTATTATACAGATAATAATAATATTTTTTTATGCAGTGTTAACATAATTACGTTCTTTTGTAAACGTCGGTTTTTGACGTGTCCCTTTAAGTAGGTACCGTTAAGGGGGCCGTTCAAGTATTACGTAAGCACTACTAAAAAGGGGTGGGGGATTTTTCCTTTGCTTATTTTTGACGATATGGGGGGTCTAGATGGTGATTACGTCAGCATTATTTATGATTTTACATAATGGCAAACACAATCAATAAAAAAACATCAAAAGAAAGATGCTTAATAAAAATGTTTAATTGTTTACGAAAGCATTAGGATAAGTTTTTCTTACTTTTTCTGCCGAGATAGGGGGGGGATAATAATTGTGATAAACCTAGTTACGTAATACTTGTGCGGCCCCTAAAGTGTAATAATCTTAATTCTACAATGATTATATTGAAGGTATAATAAGTGACATGGTATGGTCCCCAAAGATTTGATTTTCATTTTATAATGTTGGGGAAGGTAAAATGCGGATTATTCTACAATAGGTAAGTTTCATGTTACTTGTAAAATTCCCATTTTAAAGTCACAGTATTAATAAATCAAAGCAAAAATTATAATTATTCTATACATTTTACGTCTTTACTAAAAACGGAGAAAAATGTTTCGTGCCACTTTGCACGCGTCCTTATTATCTTTACGATAGTTATTTGCCGTCTCTTTCTTACACTAAAGAAAATAGACGCCAATTTAAATCTTTTCCTATCGATGGCGTTTATGACACATCTGTAGTATAAAATATCATTTTACAAAATGGTCTTCAATTTTAAAAATATACTAATAAAATTTAGAATGCTTTTCAATTATAGATTTTACTTTGATTTATTAACACTGAATTCGTAAGTCCGATTAAGCATTGTAATTATTGAATGCCACAATAATTTTGTATGTAACGAGTACTGTATGAATAATTTAGACGAAAATGTTAGATTTTCAACACAATAATTACATACCATATAAGGTCAATTAGTGATAATCAATAGATTTTAATATCAGCGAAAATTATCGTGAACAAAATATAGAGAATTCTGTTTTCAAGCATTTTCTCTTCAAAATAACATGTATTTTAACATTTTCAACCATTTTAGTGTCTTATTAATACCCGATACATACAAAACATACGTCAATATATAAGGGTAACTTCAAGAATGGTTCAAAACATTACAAAACGTTCCTGAACGTTCGAGAACAGTCTAGAAAGTGGTGCAAACGTTTCCAGCGAAGTTGATAGCATCTTCGTCTAAGGTTAGGCACTAGTCAAGCTCAGAACATTCCAAAACATTCCAGAATGTTCCAGAACAGTCTACAAGGTCTTCATCTAAGAATAGTCACAAACCGGGCCTAGAACATTCCAGAACGTTCCAGAACAGTCTAGAAGGTGGTGCAGACGTTTCCATCGAACTCGATGTTGCCGGCGAAGTTAGGTGCATCTTCATCTAACGGACCGCGAGAGTCGCCGCGCCACGCGCTGTATAGAGTTGGTAGAAAGTCACTAAACAAAGGCCGACGGGGCGACACACCGTTTTCACGAACGACCTGTAATATACATACATTGAATTTTATAATGACTCGATTTTCACTTGTAAACAGGCGGCATTGGGCTGTTTTTTAGCCGATGCGATTGCTGTCTCGCATTGGTTATTATTCATACCAAAGTCGCACTGTAATTTAAATTTGTAAAAATAACCTTTTCATAAAAAAGAGTACCGGGAGTTTTTTTCCTCCGGCTTTTTTTCCTTCCGGCCGACACTAGCTTACCTAGGCTTAAGTATAATGTAATCTGTTCATAAAGCCGATGATATAATAGGTATCGTCTAACGAGACTTTAGGAACTTTAATTTAATTTTTATAATGTTATTAATATTATAAGTTTTGACATTCGTTAAGTGAGCTATTAGTTCCTAAGACGAAATAAATGATTTGAATTTGAATTTAATGACTATGTACATTTTAAAGATTTTATATTATGATTGTGTAATACGTACAAATTAAAATGTGTATTAGATACATTCGATAGTTAAGTACTGACTATTAAAATTATTTGCATGCTACTGACTTGGCAACTGTGAGATTTAAAATCCTAGCTATTAAGACCTTAATGTACCACATTTTAGCAAATAAATAATTTATCATTATCATAGAATTTTAAACGTGCTTTTATTAGCTTGGTATGTATGTATGTAGGTAGGTTTGTATGTATGTGTGTAACGTAAACTTTAACTGTGATTTTGAAGCACTTTGAAATGTCGAATCAATTTGAATTTTTACATACTTATTAAGAACCGACGACCATGCAACGATTTCAAAGAAATTTTTTTTGGCATATATAGACCTATTACTTTATAACAGATACGTAAACACATTGTACAAAAAAAAAACATAATTATGAAACAAAAGTTATCTTTTTTTCAATATTTTGTCTTATACCAATAGGATAACATACCTTATCCAATCCATCGAAGGTGGGATCCTGATCGGCTGAAGGAATCCAGATCTTGACGTCTTTGTCCAGCCCACTGGTGGCCAGCACTGGGCAACGTGGGTGAGCTTCTATGCAGTTCACCTAAAACACCATATTTTTTATTATAGATAATTAAACTTTACTTGACGAATCGTTGTGTTTTTAGAAAAAAAAACTACAAACGAGTATACTACTAACTTGTCTAGTCGCAGGTTCATAATGGGTTTTCCAGATTTTTATAAGTAACACAAGATAGTCTAAAATATTGTGTAATTATTGAAATATAAAAATATTCCTTATGTTAGAGTGTAGTTAACTGCAGTACCTATACGTAGTAATCCTCCTACTATAATCGGTCCATCCACTGATGTATTTCTAAGATGAATTGACGTGGTCTTACAGTACGATGTCACCCTTCCACCCATCCATTAGCCTGAGTGCGACAAGGTGAAATTTTGTATGAAAGTTGATGGGGTTATGTGGTTTTCTTAAGGAGTTTCTATGGCTACCTTAAGTTTCCATCATCCGATCAGCAAAATTTCATAATAGTATTGCAGTTTAATCTATTAATATATGCATCCAAAATTTCAGCTCAATCGGAAACCGGGAATAATTTTCTAAGGGGGTCACATATTTATGACGTTTAGGGGGGTCTGACATTTATGCCGGTGACTGTAGATTGGTGAAAGACATGCTGTACCGTGTCGCACTCAGGCTAACGGTTGGGTGGAAGAGTGCCATCGTGCTATAAGAACGTCAACTAGCTAGCCTGGAACTAAAGTGGTCTATGTAACATTTTTGGCTATGAGCATTTTTGAACTTAAAAACAATAAATTAATCTAAAGAAAAGTGTTCTCAAGTGCCATTGGTCAAGCAAAGTAAGGTTATCATTAAAATACTACTTTAGAATTTGATTTGGTTATTTAAATATAGTGACTTTAAACGCGTTTCGTTTGATAACTTTATTTTGTAACATAGACCACTTTAGCTCCAGGCTAGCTAATTCATCTTAGAATTTACGGTGACTGTACATTGGTGAAGGACATACTGCACCGTGTCGCACTCAGGCTAACGGTTGGGTGGAAGAGTGCCATCGTGCTATAAGAACGTCAATTCATCTTATAATTGACACAATACTTGTGGAGGAAAAGTGGAGATCTCCGCCAGGCGATGTCGCTGCCTGGGGACCGCGGCCCGACCGCTAACTTCGGGCCATTGTATATATGCAGAGATCGTAGAATGTTTCGATAGCGCGATCTAGGATACGTCATCTGATTGGCCAGACTTCACGACGATGTGTGTGACGTAACGTATTGTCATTGGTCGCTTTCTCAGTGTGCGTGTGGCTTGTTCAGTATTTCTATGTAGGGAGCGCGCTCATATTTCTATAGACGCCGTGCCCCTACAGTGGTATTTTAATGATAACTTTGGTGACTAATGACACTTAAGACCACTTTTACTTGGATTAATTTAATGTTTTAAAGTTCAAATATTGTTTATAACTTAAAAAATTGCTCATAGGGTCTGTTTCACAATCGATAAGTAAAGATGTCAGTAGTTATTTATAAAGTAAGCTACTCAGAGAGTAAATCCTTCCGTTAACTCTCTATACGTTTCACAATCATCCGTAAATTAAAGTGAAATTGTGAAACGCAATTTACTGGTTTACCGTGCAAATAAGTTCAAAGTAGCTTACTTAGAACTTTACTCAACGATTGTGGAACAGGCCCATAGCCAAAAATTTTACATAGACCACTTTAGTTCCAGGCTAGCTAATTCATCTTAGAATTTACGGTGACTGTACATTGGTGAAGGACATACTGCACCGTATCGCACTCACGCTAACGGTTGGTTGGAAGAGTGTCATCGTGCTATAAGAACGTCAATTCATCTTATATTTTCACAATACTCACGACTCCATTAACGTCGGCCTGCATCCACTGCACGATGGCCTCGCTGCGGCGCTCCCACACGAACACGTGCGAGCAGTCCGAGCCCGACACCACGTACTCGGAGCGCGGCCCGAAGAACGCCACGCCCTTGAACGTGGCGCTGTTGCGGTGCCCGCTGTACCGATGTGTGTAGCCGTCCACTATGTCCGTTGACTCCCTGAGATATATTAGATAGCTATTCATTTATACCTCGTTCTTTTCGTCGTGATTTAAAAGGTAAACAATCTTACTGTGTCTTTTTATAGTAATTATCGAATTAAAAATAACACAGACACAAATTAAAAAAAACTAAGGAATAAACAGTAATTTAATGTTAAAATACATTTCTGTATACTTCTAAATTTTTTTTTTCATTCATGAAATAAATAAAAGTAGTGCCAAGATTGTTTACCTTTTTAATCACGACGAAAAAAATGAGGTATACAAGGTTAATTAGTAGAATATTATCTGTTTACATCATCTTACCATAACAACGTCCACAGTTATGGCTACTGCAACTTTGTGAGAGAACCAACTAGTATTTTATTTTCATACCATTTTAAAGACACACATCACTAACACCCATGACCCGAGAACAAACATTTATCTGGCACAAAAATATCTACCCTGCGAATCGTACCGGGGACCCCTCGCTTCGCAGGCAGGGTCACTACCAAGTACCAACTAGGCTACGGGGTCGTCAACTTATATTGTCACTCACTTGTTATAAACATCCGCCATGGCATCAAACAAGTAGATATCCTCATCGTTGTACGAGCCCAGTATCTCGGTCCCGTCGTGGTTGTACACGGCACAAGTAAGATGCATCTGAGACCGACTTTTACGGGACTCTGATTTACTCTGAAAATATTACGGTACCTTGTCAATAAAAAAACAGACTCAAAATTTAAAAAAATATTGACGAAGGAAAAAATAAAACAATTAAAATTGTGTTATAAAAAAATATGTTTACATCATTCTATAAAATCAGTGAATTTTACTTCCGAGGCAAGCGTGTCTCAAGATTCTTCAATTAAAAAAAAAGTGAGTGATACCTTAATTTTGGTTTCAAGATATTGAGACGAATGTATTGATACATTATACAAAACACCAAGTCACCATTTTTAAAACTTATAGCGACATCTATTGTCATAATTTGAAACAATTTACTCATTCCATTCTAAATTTATTTTAGGTATTATTAATAGATGCCACTGTACTCAGAACAGTATTTAACACTTAGGGCCTGTTTCACAATCGATAAGTAAAGATGTGAGTAGTTATTTATAAAGTAAGCTACTCAGAGAATAAATCCTTCCGTTAACTCTCTATACGTTTCACTATCATCCGTAAATTAAAGTGAAATTGTGAAACGCAATTTACTGGTTCACTGTGCAAATAAGTTCAAAGTAGCTTACTTAGAACTTTACTCAACGATTGTGAAACAGGCCCTTAACAAAATAGTACTACTAACATGATAATAGATGTCGATAGTTAGAAACTTCCGTGCTACCATCTATGTAGTAGCTCAATAGAAACACTGCATAATAATTCGAGTACGACTAGAGGGGATTGTTAGTTAGTTAAACAGGTCTTGTTAGTAATAGAAATGTTAACACCTTACTGCCGTGGAGGTCACCGGTGACCGACGGGTATATGTTTTTTACGTTAAAAAAAAATTACAGTAACATTGAATGCTTACTTTCTTTTTAATTTTAAATCGTTATTTCAACTAAATTTAAATTTTATTGACATTTATTTGATTATTTTAACTCCGATTTTACTTCAAATTTGACCGTGACGTGACTTTTTATGCAACTATTTAATTTTGATTTTATTGTAATATTTAAATTCTAAATTTTCTAATTTTAATTATATAATTTATTCATGTTACATATTATTTCAAGTTTAATTTTAGAGCGTTTAAAGTCGTAATTTTAATTTTAAGATATTGCAACGCCCTTCCAGGGTTCATGCTGGATTATGATTATTTGTATATGTCGCCATCTATTGTAATGTATGAAGCAATAAAGATTATGAGTATGAAAAGTCCTCGGCAGTTTAGGTGTTATACTCACAGTCTTATCATGGAAATGTCCGGGACAGTACATGGCGGCGGGCTGGGACGGGTTCCTGGAGTCGTACACCCGGACAAACTTGTTCCGGCCGGCCACCAACAACTCGTGCGTCTTGAGAGGGTGGCCCGCAACGCTGTACAACGGCACGTACATACCGTGTTCTAGTACTTGGAATAGTCTGGAAGGAAGAATGAAAGAAATTAAATTTATTGTGGTTTGGAAGGTGTTGGTGTTTTTAACTTTAATCCTACTAATATTATAAATGTGAAAGTTTGTAAAGATGTCTAGATATTTGTATGTTTGTAAGTCCTTCACGCTGTAACCGTTGAATGGATTAAGCTGAAACACAGATTGTTTGCATCCAGGAATACGACATGGGATAGATTGTGTCCCGATTATAGGTTCCCTTGAGATACATCAAATATTTTTTTTAACTACAGTTCCGCGGGCGTCGTCTAGTATAATATAATTGACAAAGGAATATTTGTTAATAAATCGCAAACTCTACACAGAAAAGCGTGATATGTAAAATATTTTTAAATAGTATGTGTTCCGCGCAGTCTAAAAATAGAGCCGCTTATATAGACATGTAGCTGATATTAGAGAGCACTCTTTATTAAATTATGGTCCACAAGTGGGGATCACGTGCAGCCAGCTAGCAGGCCGCGTATCACATTGGGCCACCGGTGGGCGACAGTACACATGATACTGGGACACCACACGAAGTGAAGGCACGTGCATCCAGCTATTAGGCTACATATTAAGGGCCTCTTTATTAAATTATTATGGTCCACAAGTGAGGGTCACGTGCAGCCAGCTAGCAGGCCGCGTATCACATTGGGTCACCGGTGAGCGACAGTACACATGATACTGGGAAACCACACGAAGTGTCAACTTGG
>LGAG01000360.1:453613-465908 GCA_001278395.1 Lerema accius
TCATTTTTGTTACTTTTTTGTTATGCGTTTCATTTTTGTTATGATTTCACTTTTGTTTCAATTTTGTCACAAATGTCGAATTGGTCATTTTAAATAATTTTCACCCGTTTCTATTTATACGTAATTAAATACGACATACTGTAAAATATTAAAAACTTAGCTGTGCAAAATGTTATTATTACACTTCTTTTGCTTTTCAGATGTGTTGTGACAAAATTAAATTGCACAAATCGTCATAATTAATTTATTTTCGGGAGATGCGTTCGGTGTGAGTTGACATTTGACACGACGGAGCGGCGCGTTGTTTGGAGCCATTTTTGGCTCCAAATTGGTTGCTTAAAATGACCGCGCGGTCTTCGTTTCTATAGTGTAATTATTCTAAGAATCTTACTGACTGGTAGACAATATTCAGTTTCCTCAAAGTGGAACCACAGCATAGTCTAGGCCTACTCAGTCATGAGGGGAAACTTGCGCTTACTAGTAGACCTTTGAAGGGTGAAATTTAGAATACTACAGCATGTGTAAATATTCCTAAACAATTGGCATAATGAACATGATTAGTTTACATCAAAGGCTCAAAAATTTTTTTTTATAAACCGTTTTTAAAATTTTCTAGTACTTGTGGACTTTCTGAGTACGAATCCATGTGCGTCAGGGTTTGGTGGCACAGCCAACTCATTGGCTATCTTTCTTCTATAAAAAAATATCTATACTAAAAATAGAAAGATGAAGAGTTTGTTTGAATGCGCCAATCTCAGGAACTACTAGACTGATATGAAAAATTCTTGTAGTGTAAGATAGTCCATTTATCGAGGAATGCTATAGACTATATAACATCACGCTAAGATGAATAGGAGAGGAGCAGCTATAAAAATTATTGCGAAAACGGGAAAATAACACAGGCGGACCCGCAGGCGTTTGCCAGTCTTTCATAAAAGGACCTCTAGCTATTTAAAAAAAATGTTTCTGTTTGTTGTTTTTTATGTTATCTGTGTTAATTTGTCAGATCCAAGCAGCATAATTATTCTAACACTTGTGTTGGCAACCAGAGCATCCTCCAAACCTCCTTAGCTATGAGAGACTCAGCTCAATTATTGACCATTCTAGGGGTTAAGGTTATATAAACATATACTTCGTTTTTTTCGTCGTGATTTAAAAGGTAAACAATCTTGGCACAACTGTTATTTTTTTCATTAACTAAAAAAAATATTTAGAAGTATACAGAAATTTGTTTTAATGGTAAATTATTGTTTATTCTTTAATTTTTTTTAATTTGTGTCTGGCTTATTTTTAAATAGATAATTACATAAAAAAGACACTGTAAGATTGTTTACCTTTTAAATCACGACGAAATCGGGGTATACATAGTAATACAAACCTCGTAACAACAAGTAGTTATGTGTAGGCCGAGTCTTAGACAACACTGCTGGTGGAGTTCCTTTATTCTCTTCACCATCATCAATGTCATTGGACCAGATTCCATCATCACTGTCTCCTTCACCAGACTGTATACGGACCATCTCACTGCTGGAGCTGTCAAAGTTGCTGTCCGATGATGTTTTGCTGCTCCTAAAACAATAATTAACAATGAACTTCTATACCTCGTTTTTTTCGTCGTGATTTAAAAAGTAAACAATCTTGCCATAACTTTTATTTATTTTATTAATTAAAAAAATATTTAGAAGTATACAGAAATTTATTTTAACATTAAATTATTGTTTATTCTTTAGTTTTTCTAAATTTGTGTCTGTTTTATTTTTAAATCGAGAATTACATAAAAAAGACACTGTAAAGTTGTTTACCTTTTAAATCATGACGAAAAAAACGAGGTATATGTATCATAGTCAAATTAGAAAGAGGTTGGTAATAGAAAACTCTACTATTATTACAAGGACTCAGTCATATTGCTACAAATTTAAAAAACTTCATATCAATAGTCTTATGGCTTGCAATATAAAAGCTCTTATAAGTACCTTATGTTTTGTCTTTAATTTATTAATTATTATACATATACATTCTGGAAATAAATCAATGTTCATAAATGTACAAAAACCCTGTGGTCAAGTACTGGATATCTATAGCCAACCTAAATTATATGTTATTATTATTATGATTAGAGACACACATATGATAATTATTGTGTTAGTTTAAAAAACAATATCTTAACATTGTTGTCTATCTTAAGATGTTGCTAGTCATAATTGCCTCAAAACTACTTACACACTAGAAGATCTATCAGAAAATGTCGCAGTTTCGGCATCTGACGTGTTATCGGCTTGTCGCGACAAATTCCCTTCCTCCGGCGACAAATCATCGGAATCTTGCGAGGAATCATTACTATCGGAGTCTCTATCCGGAGTCTTGCGTTTCCTGTAGTTCCTTCCGCGTCGTGGACGACGAATATTCAAGAGTATGGCACGGACGTTGCTACTTGACGGACCGACGTGTATTATTTCGCTCGTCACAGCTTCAGAAGGACCTGCAGCACGATCCTCGCTACTAGTACTCTCAGATTTATCGGCAGACAATCCACTATCAACATTCTCCTCTTTTTCTTTCTCCTTCGTCGCTAACAAAAAAACAACAAAATGGATGTAACACATCGACGTCATTCGCTAATTCAAATTCCAACACAAAACTCACCAGTCTCCTTGAAACTATCTTGCGAACTCCCGTCGTTCAGCTTCAGTTTCTTACCACCCATTTTAGGACTCGCCGGAGAATCCTTTATTTCGTCATCGCTCGAAGAATTATCTTCCATTGCGACTTACCTACGTTTCAATCTACAAGTCAAAAATCGAAAATTAAATGCAGTTTTACTTCACGCGATTAACAATCTCAAACATATTCTGCGAAATCGTAATACTAGCAGCGCTATTTAACTTTTCTTTTTGATTTTGATGGCTGAAGAAATTAACTAAAGAGTTTATATTATAGACAGAGAAGAGATATTTTTTTCTGTAATTTTGGTTTGGCAAAAAAATTATGAAATGACACCTTGACACCTACGCATTGACAGTAATCAAATGACAGTACCACAGATTAAGCGAGAAGGACAGGAAAGTATTTTTTTATTTATCAAATCTATGCCTAATAAAATTGCCGCAACGCGCATCAAACAGCAAAACCTACCTAGTTTGTGAGCAAAACGCAGCCAACAAAAAATCTGGATGCATTCTTGGCTCGAGCCTTAATTTGTTCGAAATGTAAAAAAGGAAAATGTTTAGCATAGCAACAACATCACCATTACACAAGTTCGTTCCCCCGCTTATGCCTAGCCGTTTCTGAATCGCAGTTTCTGATTCTCAGAGAATCAAACAAGTCAATCAACAAATCCTAAAATCAATTCATCCCTGTAATCGTTTCACCTTTTACGTCACACAATCATCTCTCCCTCCCATTACATGCTCTTTCACGCTTGATGTTTTTTTTAAATGATCTTACTTGACAGACAGTACGGTGTTAAGAAAAAAGTGTTGCAAAAAATGTAATAACGGTTATACTTTTTTTTACAAATTCAGTTTTTTTAAAATACCGTGTTTCGCAATGTTGAAAAGTGAACCTGAAAATTAACGTTTATTGTTATTGCTTACGTATTTTCATACCGTGCTATTTATTATTCAAAAAGCAAATTACATAATATTTAAATAAAAGATAATATTATCATAACGTGACTACCAAGCTTTCAGCTCGACGCACATAAACTTCAATAACACTTTGATTGATAAATAAAGTTGACTATGTATGTCTGTGATGTAAGATTTAATTTTTTTTTAATCAAATAAAAAAACACTATGCAGAATAAACTCTTATAATGATAAATACCTTGATATATTTACAATCGAGTTTTACATTATTTTGAATACAAAAATATCTTTATTTTACATTGGCGACATTGCATTACAATTTTATTGATTTATTGGTTTAGGACCCTTACGTTTAGGTCCAGACAGACCTTTACCTGTTACAGTAATTTTGTATGGCTGAAAGAAAATAATAATCATTTTAAGATTCGCCTATCAAATTAGGAGATAGGTGAGTGATTGTCATTTATACAGTTAATATTCAAAACATCTTATTTTCAAAATTGAGAAAACTAGCAAAAGATTTGGTAATAATATATTATGTAGACATAAAGTTCTAAAATATATACTTATATTCAATCTTGACCTAAAATTAGACCAATAAAATCAACATTCTTGTACTAGGGAGTGATCCTAGTTGTATGATGCTAAATAAAATTGAAGATGTAAGATTTTTGTATGATGATACATTAGCGCGTCTTTTCACAGTAAGATCGAACTAAAATAAACCATGATGTGTAATGTGCATGTGTGTTTATGCTAATGCGTATGAATTCTGTGTTGTTTTTCTGTGTAAGTTGCTTGCTTTAATTATTCGACTACTGACCTGTAAATAATTATTTGCAATTGTGATCTTTTAACACGGATATTACAATAGGCTTGTGTCCACTAAGAACAAATCATTTGTATTGTAGTATTTATAGCTTTATTATTATTATTATTTTTAAATTTCAATGGAATAAATAATTTAATATAAAATTCAATGTTTAATTTTATTTTTAGTGATTTAGAACATAAAAAAAACATTGTAGTCACGTGACCGAAAACAGCAATCAGAAGGCGTAACGTCACGGAGTGTGTCGGCCATTGTTGTCGTTTCAGTAGTGACGTTTCAGTAGTAATTTGCACTTCGTAACGTCATCCGAGACGCCATGACAGCTTAGAGCGTTTTCGTGTCAAATTCAAATAAGATTTTTAAAAGTTATAATTAATTGATCGAATTTTCTAGTAATATTTAGTTATGTCGGTTATACATCTAACAAAGCAAAGAATAAATCAATAAAAAATTTTTTAGGACACAAGCCCATTAGAAAATAGCAACAGGATAAGGAGTGGTTAAATAATAATTATGAGTCGGGCGTTTTTAGAGTTGATAAGTTTGTGCTACCCTCTTTCTATATTCACTGTTTTCTGCGATGCTGTCAACTGTCAGCTAAATGTCGTTGTTACTTTGACATTTTCAGCTGATTGAGTGGAGCCAAGTGGAGCTAATTTTGGTTGGTAAACAAAACCGCATGGATGAAACGCCGTTTAAAATATTATAGATTACTTTTGTCTGAAAGCTGCGAAAATAAAATTCAATAAACACATTTTTGACATTTGAAATATCGTTAAACATAAGTAAGTATGTAAAGAAGAACACAAGCTTATGATGTTCTGTTTATATTTGTATTTTTATAGCTGACAAAACCTGCTAAAAACCCATGGGATAGTAAGTGATCACCATCGGTCATATACAGCAACAAAACCAATATTTTGTTTAATATTATTACTGGTATTACAATCTGTACGTGAATTACGTTTGGGTAGTGACCACCCTCTTGCTTAAGTCAGCCGATAAATAACTTGTCGTGTTCCGGCTGCGGGCTTGAGATTCAGAGTTCACTATGATACACTATAGGCGACTATTATGTCCTTACAACGCATTTTTTGACCAACTGCGTGTGGGACAAATACGATTATTTATTCGAGGTTTGTCGCTGAAGTCCATGGGCGGCATATGGTACCAGCATGTTTTTTTTTTTTCAAAAAAAAAGAAAAAAAATATTATAGTTTGTGTCTCTTTGTACTGATTTATCAATTTATCATCTATCTACAGGTTGCAAAAATGGATTCGAATGAGATTTTGGCATTGATGGATTCAATGGATTTGAACGAGGAATTTGTTGATAGATTTTTAGCTAAAATCATGACACGCAACGCATTCACACTTCAACACATGGAAAATGCTTTGCGTTTCGTGAAATACAAACTGGCTGTAAACAAGGCAGAAATTATGAATTGTAGTAACGAACGCGAGTATGAATTTGTTGGCAAATTAATTCGGGATATGAATTCAGAGAATGCAAGACTTGTGTGTGATATTACAAATACTGTATTACAGTTAGACCCTAAAACTATTATTAGTAAGGGCGAACATCTTTTACAACAAATACTAAGTGAAGTAGAATTGCCACCAATACAGATGGTGGCAGAAGAGTTTGAAGATGCCAATCCTAAGACTCTTTTAGAGCTACGACTCAGTAGCTCAATTCTTCAAGCAGTAATAGCTCAGAATAAGGTGTTATCACTCCCATTTCTTCAAGTTCCACTCGAAAACATCATATTCAGTGGAAGCGATAAAATACTCAACTTTTTTTACACGACTACCATTTCAGATTTTAAAAATGGCGTTACGGGGTATTGCTTATTAGACAGACTATGGGATTGTTTGAAAGCTTCAAAAGCATACAAGGTAGCCATAATAAGAACTCTGTGCTACCTAGCAGACGAATTTGTGCCAGTACCTGAGGAAACCGAAACCAATAACAAACCCAATGTGAAATGTATAGCGGCAGAGTCAGACTTTTGGGAGATTATGCTGTCTGGACTACAGTCTAATGATATCTCACTACGGAAAAGATGTGTATATCTTATAAAAAGGGCCCTGGAGTGCTTGACGGGGAGTCAAAAAGATATCAATATTAATACGGAAGACATGGTAATGGTTTGGGATCAAAAGAATGAAAAAATTTTGAAAGTGATGTGGGATAATTTTTTTATCCTAATGGATAGTCTCGAAGAGATGCAGAGCAATATTGTATTGCCGTCTCTTAAACTCTTTGAGAGTGTAAAGCATCTTGGACACTGTTGGTTAAGCTGCGCATATAACATAGGCCTTCAACATGACAATGCTTCTGTAAGACTGAACTGTATTAAATACAGATTAGAAATGAAAATTGAGAGTAGAGCCGAAGCCTTGACCTTGTTAAATGCACTAAACGATATAAACTTATACGAAAACCCACTTGATAGCAGAGAACTTACATCCAATATTTCGAAAACCTTGGAAGACAAGCAATCTTTAATTTATTTATTAGAAGCTATTCCAAGTGTCAAATGGTGTCCTGTCCCTCTCTATTACATAACCGAAACATTAGGAGAGGTTGTATATCCATCCCTTTTGCTCAATGTGGAACACAGTAAAATTTGTCTGTTTATAAATGAAACCCTACGAATACCATGTAACAGCCCAGTTATAAAAAAAGCTATATTTGCACATGTAGCAAATTTTATCGTTAATTCTTGCAAGGGATTCACATGGGAAGATTATACGCAGATCTACCCCAATCTTCATACTGAAACACCTATTTCATCGTACCTCATGACTTCGCTATCTGCACACATAAAGAAAAACTTATATTTGTCGGATACTGACAAAAATGGCTTCGCTGAAGCAATGTCTGCTTCATGTGAGAATATAAATATTGCCCTATTGTATGTAAGTGCTCATGAACAAGACGGTATCCCATACTTTTTAAGTATTATAAGTGATAAAGTTGAGAAAATCATGGATATATGCAATAGGCCATATGCAAGTAAAGGTCTGTGTATGGCTGATGTAAATTTTTTAATTAACGTTTATAGTACTACATTTGGGAGGTCAGAACCGTACATGGTTTTTATAAATGGAGCGGTCATGAAGCACTACAAAGTTATTTTAGAATACTTATCCGGCCTACTGTCAAGCACATTAGCTATAGATGTTGACAGTATCATATCATTTTACGAGACATTGAATTTTATGACAATAACTGACATTGCTGCGAAGGACATACTTCTTCAATTATATAAGTCTAGCGTTCTACTCCTAAATGATAAAGGCACTCCTATGGATAAAAAAACAACTTCAATGGCCATAATGAATTATTTACTCCACAACAATCTTATGAAACAGTTTCATCAAAATGAAATGTTGTTGTTGGAACAGTTTTTGGCAATGGTAAAAGAAATTGGAAAGGACATGAGCTCACAAGGCAGTGGTAAATTGAAGAATACTTTTTATGAGAAATCTTGTGAGATAGTCCTTTCACATTTGCAAGAGGAACCGAATGCTCAAGCTGTGATTGAAGTGTTTGCTTTTGTGGAGGATGTTCTAGAATGTGGAGGGTATGGATGCCTCAAATTTATTCTACGGATAATAAATAAGATTTTACCAAAGCTGATAGATAATGAGAGTGTCACATTTGATTTTTCCTTGTTTTTAAATCAAATGTGGATGCATATATGCGAGATTAAGACAAATAAAGAGTATGTAGTATGTGTGGATGACTATGTGAAACTTATTACACAAGATCAACTGCTAAAACATCCACAGCATAATGGTGTAGTTGTCAGTCACTATAAAACTATAATAGACTTGGCGGTCACAAAACGATTGCCATTATATTTCTTGGTGAAGCATTTGAGTGCAAGAAATGTAATGCTATATGATAAAATGGTAAATGTCCTATGCGATATTTTAATGTATGCGGTTGTACCTAAGAAAGATCATAGGTAAGAAACATTTTTTTTATCATCCCATTTTAATGTTTTTGTATTTTCTTTGGCATTTAAGTTTATTCAGATTTGAGTTAAGACATTTTTGTTGCATGAATTTGCTCAAAAATAAAAATTTTTTTTTGGTCACATGAACTGTATCCTAGTTGGTAGCATCAATGTAATGTAAATGAAAATTGTGTTAATGAAAAACATAAGATATGTCCAAACTTATGAAATCTTTTTTACTTTTTAGGATAACTGAAAATTTGACAGTGGAATTATTCCCAAAAATGCAAGAATTAATGAATGCTGAGTGAGTATTTATTTTTTTATTTATTTTTACAATACATAGGGTTGCCAGAATTTACTATTAGGGAAGATGATTTATTTTTATTTTTTAACACTTTTTCTTAAATTTTGCGAAGAAATCATTTTTTCATAAATTGTGGTGTTTCTTTTTCATTTATTTAGATTAACACCTACACATTTGTTTTAAAATTTTATTATTACGGTTATACTACAACATCTTTAAAATGTACCGTAACTTTTCAGCATGTGTATATTCAGCCAGCACATACAATTTCTATCCATCGTAATGTTGAGTAAAGTAACTGATGTGACCCATCTCAATGAGATATCAGACCGTATAATGTATGAAGTTGATGAGTTGCTGAAAATCAAACCTCGGTACTACACTAACAATAACACACATAGGAAGCTATTTCGAGCAATGCAAGCATTATTATTCATTTTTCTGAAGACAAGACAGGTTGATGTCAAAAAAACGGCGTTTTGGTGTATGAATTCATTGAGAACATCACATGATTGCAGCGTCAAAACATGCATGTATTGGTACATCGCCTTATATATCTATTCCTCGGTAAGTTAAGTTTTCTTTAAAAATTTTAACTAAAATTTCCAAGTTTTTAATACGCATCTATTATTATTATTATTTCATGTAGGCTCTTATGAACGGCGAATAAGGCTCTTATGAATGGTCAATTATTACAAATCCGAATTAACATCATAAAGACTACAAATGTTAAATTTTTGACTAACTGGGTTGAAATTTTTTACTTGGATATTGATTTGGTTTTGAATCTTGGTATTTCTAGACTTATGTTCGATTGTTTTGCATTTTTTTTTGTATAGCAGCTTCCACAATAATGATTTAATTACATTTCCTTTTAGGACATAACAATAGATAGTGAATTAATCAGTTGCCTTGCGCAAAGTGGTGTCCCCTTGACATCTCAATTCTCTATCGTATACTTCGTAATGCGTCATAAGATCCCAGCACGGGTGCATTTTGCATCCGAAACTGAATTCGTCCTCGATTTTCTGTTAGGACACACAATGGGCCCAGTTTTCACTGTTCGCCTCCTAGCACAGTACTATTCCATGATGCTTTTCGAAACCGGGAGCATTAGGAAGAAGATTGACATGGATAAATACAGTGGCATCATTTCGATTCTCAGCAAGACCTTGGGAGATTTGGTCGCGTCGAAAGACAACTCTTTTACTAACCTCAGGAACGATTACTTTACCCAAACGTTCGATATTGTCGGCGATTTGACGCTCATGTTCATATTTCATAGCATGCAAAGACGCTGTGAACCGTGTAACGAAAACATAGATTCTCCTTTCGCTATGAAGATCTTTACTCAGATCGAGGAAATGTTAGCGACAGGAGACCATGATGCGTTCTTTGTGGAGTGGAAAGGTATCCATAGATGGCATGCCTTCTCGCATTACCAAGGACTGCCTTCAGTAAGCCAGTTGGAAATTGAGGACGAAGCTAATACGATTCAAAAGAAATATGTTCCGTGGAAAAGCATGGCTGATGCAGATGCGGATAACTTAAGACGGAATGTAAGTTTGGTCATTTCATTTGATAGCCCATTACTGGATACGGGTTTTCCTTATAACTGGGGAAGCCTAGAGCATTTACCATACTGCTCCAGTGTAGATTGACCGGGGGTTAGTGGCCAATTTCAGTGTCAGAAGTTTTTGGACCGCCCAAAGGCGTCTGATATGACTTAACCACTGTCATCCAACTATACCAACTAGGACTGATGGCTTAACGTGACTTGAGCTTTTTTAGTACTAGCAGTTACTCATTCACTAACCGACCGCGCCGGCAGTTGCTTATCTTAAAATCTCTTAGGATCGAAGCAACTCCCTGGGCTTTGAGTTCAATTCAGTACTTCAGCGCTAATTTATCTGATTCCACTTTTTCTTCCAGTGTAAAAGCGTGAGTGATCTAATAGTGGTCGGGTCTTTATTGACTCGTGCGCCTAACTTGGGCGGACTTGCGCGTACTTGCGAGGTATTCGGTGTCAAGACCTACGTCATAGATAACCTGAGAACCGTTCAGGATAGGCAGTTCCAATCTCTTAGGTATGTATAGCTTAGGGACGTAAGTATATACCGCTACACACTAATTCATCCACATTAGGATACATTGTGACGTGGGGGCCGTGGACAACTCACACACACACACATACACACACGTACGCACAAGCACGCACACACACACCCGAGGAGGCCTAGACCATACTCCATCACGCTTTTTTTATGTCGCCTACAGGCCTCAGAAATGGCTTAACGACTGACCCTGAATGATAGCCAGGAACGATGAGAGAATGTGCCCTCTGAAGCACGGAAACGTCTAAAAAATTTTGCCACTCGCGGTCACTCATCCACTTTCCGACCGCGTTCGCAGTTGGTTAACTTCGTTGATCACTTAGGATCGATGCAAGCTGTTAAGCTATGAGCGTTTCAAGTATTTGTTATCTGGGTGGCAATTTTTGTTTTGTATGTTGCCTATTTTGTTAAAAAATCATACACAAAAAACAATCATTTTCATTGACTTTCTAGTGTATCAGCTGACCGATGGGTGGATATAGAAGAAATACATGCAGGACGTGGTTTGAAAGAGTTTTTGGGCGAGAAAAAGAAAGAAGGTTACAGCATAGTGGCCGCTGAACAAACTTCCAACAGCCGGGACCTTACTGAGTTCCTTTTCCCAAAGAAAACTGTTCTTGTGCTCGGGTGAGTTTATGTGCAGGTTTTTATGGGGCTTGGTGTACAATTTGTAGAAAGTGAAAAAAAAAATGTCTAAAAATAAATAAAATTGTAACTGATCAATCTGATTCGTGATACGAACTTAATATTTATAAATACGAATTGGATACTTACATGTGTTTTATGGGGCTTGATGTAAAAATTTTAAATACTTTAAAACTGCAATTATTTGAAGTATTTGAAGATTGTGATTTTTTTTCCTCTTTTTTTCTAAAATAAGACTTTGTATATAGTAAAAGGATTAATCAAATTAATAAGAGTATATTTAAATTGCTCAACAGACATGAAAAAGACGGCATCCCACCAAACCTGTTACCTCTAATGGACTTCTGTGTGGAAATACCTCAACAGGGTGTCATTAGATCTCTGAATGTCCACGTCACAGCATCTATTTTCATCTGGGAGTACACGCGACAGTTGACCACTAAACCAACTGGAATGGACTGAATTGTTTATGTTTTTGAGTAAAATACTGTACGTTTGTGGGTAAAACTTGATACTTGGGGTACAATGGTGCCAGCTTAATTTTTGAAAATGTGTCTGTATGATATCCTCTCAAGTAAAAATATTACTTAAATGCATATTTACGTGTATTAGCATCGTTATGAAAACCCAAATGTTAGACGCGTTTTATTACACATTTTCAAATAAAAAAATAAATTTTTGAGTTACGATATTGTACTATAGGAACAATTGTATGTGGTTATATCATACTTTTTTTGGTTTTAATTTATGTGTTAATAAAAAGGTTCCTTACCTTAAGTACTTTTACGAATTATAATAATTGACGAGCCGTATGGCGCAATGGTTACCATGTCTGAGTT
>LGAG01000360.1:466238-477173 GCA_001278395.1 Lerema accius
ATGCGTTTTATTGTAAGGTAAAACGCCGCTATTAAATCTTGACCGTTATTTGAAGCTTACAAGTTTGAGACGTGTTTGTTATCGCCTGGTGGGGGACGCCAATGTGAGAAATTTAGAAAATAAAGATTAAGAAAATACTAAAAGGTACCTATATTATAAATATCATATACACACAAAAGAGTTGATTTAGGATATAAATCTGGTATGACAAAAACAATTTGTTGAGTACCATAAAGGGTATATTTTTATTATTAATTACATTTACAGTCAGAATTGAGTTGAGAGAGATAGCAAATAAACAAAATATTTACTCAATCTATATGACACTGTAGACAAAATAATTGAGTTAACATAAAACATATCATATATGGTTACAAGAATCATACAATTATATCATCGAATAGAATCAAATAATCTAGTGATGCAGTTACCAGCAGAGGCTGGTTTCAATTCACGTCTGTAGAATTGCGCAAAAGTATTACTAGATCGCCAATTTCCTCTAGCTAAAATTTCATCCATAGGACAATTGTTAGACCAATTTTTTGAGGCAACTGCGGAACGCAGGCTTCCAGGTGATGTGATTATACCAGCATCTGTTAGTACTGACTTAACCCACCCCGCAATTACGGTACGCGAGGCTGCTTTACATTGACCCCTTAAATTAACAAAAAGATTATCACATTTAGATAATTTACGTCTATGATCCATAGCGGATAACGTTCGTTTTACCCAATAAACCGGATTAAGATTTTTTATGTTATCATTGTTAAGTAATTTCCAGCCAGACTGCCTGTAATTAGCATTATCGGTTTTCGAACCAAAAACAGGCCAAAAAACAATACTGTCATTATAATCAACAAAATGATCAGGGTCCACTGATAACAGAGTCAAATCGTGTACTCGTCGGCCAGAACATAATAATAATAAGGTTGCTGTATGGCTACTAATAGCAAATGGGCTGTTTTCATTAACGATTCTTTCCTCTAAAAACTTAGCTAGAATATCAATGTCCCAAATGGGTGGTTTATGGGCTACAATCGGTTTTTTTAAGGATATGGATTTTAAGACGTGTTTTACTAGCACGTGTGAACTAAGCTGCCCAGCATTCTCATCATTGCATAAGGTAGAAACTACAGATTTGTGTAGCAAAATTGTATTGTAAGAAAAATTATGTATAAGATGTAAATCAGCCAAGAATCTAGCTAAGATTGAGCCAGTAGGATTTATAGGATCAGTACCATGTTCCTTTGACCAAGTGACCCACCTGTTCCATGCCACTTTATATGTCTTACGGGTAGACGGTCGCCAGGCGGCTTTCAAAAGTTCAAGTTGAGGTTCGTTCCAGTCAGCTAAACTCCCTGACCACCCCCAACTCTCCATACCTCCAGAATCATTTCCTGCGAGCGTGGCGGTGGTAACCCGGTTGCTAGATCGATTAGGTTGCGATCCAGATTGTAAAGTGTGAATGGAGGCGCTATTGCTCGGGCTTTCAGATCTGGGCGCCAGAAAACGCGATCCCACTTGGGCACCACCACTAGGTAAACTCCGGTCGCCGTGTTGAGATGGGACAGGACTTTCGGAATCAGATACGGAGGTGGGAAGATCCACGCTAGTGGATAATTCCATATTTGAGAAAAGGCGTTGTGGTAAAGCGCCTGAGCATCGTTCAGGTCTAATGACACGTAGTTGTGTACGACATGAGCTCTCTGGGATGCAAATAAATCGATCATCGGAGTTCCGAACTTTTTGAAAATTATCTCCGTGCACCTGGGCATCAAATGCCATTCTGGTAGAGCTTTGTGACGTGACAGACTGTCTGCGTGTCTGTTGTACTTGCCGGGGATGTAATAGGCAATCAGATGGATTCGATGTTTTTCTAACTGCTCGAATATTTGGACCGTCAGATCTAATAGGGGAATGGATCGGGTACCCCCCTCGTTTCTCAAATAGGCGACAACTGTGCGATTGTCGCATTGAACAAGTACAGTTGAATTGTGTAAAGGTTGACCGTGTGTTTGAAGAACTCTCAAGACTGCGATCATTTCTTTCGCATTGCAATGTAAGGTCTTTTCTTGATCGGTCCAAGTTCCCGATATCGGTTGCCCATCTAGCTCGGCACCCCAAGCTACATCGGATGCATCCGTCGTCAGGTAATGGGACGGTGGTGCGAAATGGATCGGCGAGGATTGGCGGCAATTTTGAAGCCACCATTTCAATTCTCTGTGTGTCTTGCTCAGTAGCGGAAATACTTGCCAAGGATGGTCGTCTAACCGAGAATTTAGAAGCAATAGAAGATTCCGAAAGTGGAGTCTTCCTTGTGGTATCACAAAACTTGCGAAGTTCATGACACCGACCAGACTTTGCAAGTCTTTCAGACATGTTTGATCTTGATTGGTCATGGCTGTAATTTTGTCGACAAGTCGCATGACTTTTTCGCGTGGGAGTGACTTTATATTTAACCATGGGTCCCAACAAATTCCCAGGAAGATTATTTTCTTTTGAGGTGTCACAATAGATTTCTTGTGATTTATATTCCACCCCAGGTACTGTAATTCGTCTAGTAGTACTCCGACATGAACTCGAAGGGTCTGTTGGTCCTGGTGCACTAACAGGAAATCGTCGAGATACACCAGAATTCTCAACCCTTTTTCTCTGAGAGTTCGTGCTACCCAATTGGTTAAGGAAGCGAATACCTTTGGAGCAGTGTTGAGCCCGAAAGGGAGGCACGTCATTTGAAGTAATTCTCCATTGTAAATCAGACGTAAGAATCGCCTGTGGCTTTGAGCCATTGGCAGGTGGAAATAAGCTTGTGAGAGATCCACCTTGCAAAGCCAGTCGCCTGGTTGTATGAACTCTGGCACCCTGAATACATTTATCAGCTTGAAAGGTTCGGTTGTCACATATTCGTTCAGGGCTTTTAAATTGAAAATGGGGCGGTCGGAACCATCGCTTTTGGGTACAAGGAACATCCTTGAAAGATAACTTGGAGAACGCCGAGCTACTTCCAAAACTCCTTGTTCCTTCATCTGGTTTATTATGGCAGTCATGGATTCGGATTTTTCCGTGCGATATAAACTTGTTGCTGAACTCTGGAGTGGCATGATCAAGGGAGGTATTTCGCGAAAAGGTATGCGATACCCCTTCAATATTCGTAATAAAAAATTTGGAGCCCCCAGGTTTTTCCAGCGCATTAGAAAATTTGCTAACCGACCCCCCTTGAATGGTTTCGAGTCAATACTTTCGTTTTTTTTGTTGAATTGTAATCGGTGGCACCTCCGTTACGCTTTCGAGAGCTTTTGCTTTGTTCAGTGGGTCTACTACCCTGCCGCCCTCCTCGGGGGCGAAAGGTGCCCCTTGAGTTATGGTTATGGGCCGTGCGACGGTCCATATTGTTTTGACCGCAACCCTGCGAGGGTCGGTCGTAGTTATGGTGGCAACCTTGGGAAGGTTGAGCGCTTTGATTTGTTGCATAGTGGGGCACGTTGGTGCAACATCTAGTACTTGGTCCTTGCGAAGGACCCGGAAAATTGGCTAACCCCTGCGGGGGGCAGCGTGCAGTCTTACTGGTTCCTGCTTGCGAAGCAGGGCCATTGTTTGACTTGAGAGGAAAAAAGGCCTTTTTGATTCCTCCTGCTTTCTCCAATGTGGAAGTAAATGCTTCTGGGCTAAACAAATACCGATTAGATGGTGGCACCTTTTTCAAGGCTGATTTAATTAGCGGATCTCGTACCATATTTGTGATTCCATCTCGGCGCATCTGTATCACTTCCGCTCTATGTCCACACACTAGTTGTAGTAAATCCGACGATATTTTTGCATACTCCCCTTTAGAAAACAATTCTATTAGTTTTTCATGCATTCCCTCCGTGCACAAGACGCTTTGGTCGCGAGCCCACAACAGAAGTTCTCGCAGACTAGCTTGTAGTGTTTCTCTTTGTTTAAGTACGCAAAATGTTAAAGCAGCATATGCTTTGTCTGCATAGGTCAGGTGTCGGAGGGAGTCATAGGCTTTAATCTCTTCGTTGACTTCTAAATCGATGAAGCCGGGAGTGTGGGTGTATAGTTTCTGCACCTCTGCATAGCGCACTTCTGACCATTCACTTTTGTCAAAGTATTGTATGTCCTGAAGGATCTTCAGGATGCCTTCAGGAGCTTTAGGAATTGCGGGTTCCTTTAATTTTGTGTGGACACCGAAATCAAACGTTAATTGAAAGTTCTCTTCATTTCCACAATTTTCGCGCTGATACAAAGTACCACTTACGTTATCGTCGATAGTGTTGTCATCCTCTAGACTAGGATTCGCAGCACCATAATTACTATTATTATCATAAAACTCAACCTGTTTACGTAAATTCATGACTTCACGGCTTAATTTTTCAATCTGGTGATCGTTACGGCGACTACGCTTGTCTTTTTTAGAGCGGCGGCGACGACGTGATCGTTTCTTTCTGGACGCAGAATCCGAAGAAGAACTTGAAGTGGAGTCACTCGAGCTACTACTAGTGGAATGATTCGCTCGCGTCGATTTAGCCCCGCCTGATTGCATGAGTGCCGGCGGCACAGGCTCCGATGATGGGCCAGCGTGCTCATTTTCACCACCATGTTTTTCCGAATTCATTTTTATAGTCGTGTGACCTACGAAATAAAATTTCACAAAAAAAAAAAAAAAAAAGAAAGAGGGTAGAGAGTATAATAATATGCTATTTAACTTTGAAACGAACGGCAAAAACCGTTAAAATAGTATAAAGAAGTATGTTTACTCACGTGAAACTGCGGTATTGTAACTTATTGTATTTACTTATACTTATATTGTACTTGTATTTGCACCTACCGATATTTGGTAGAATTCACAAAACCAAAGATACTGAATATTAGTCACTAGAACTAACAATCACTAACAGCAGGTTTGGGCGTGTATTATCACAGACTTAGTAGTAGTAAGTCGACTGTTCGTGGCGGAAAACTGGACGCCAATGCCGCAAAATCGTCTCCGAGCCCCCGAGCTCGAGTCGCTACCTGGTGGGGGGAAAGGATGCGAGAGAGAGAGATAGACATACGGGGTAGAGAGAGAGAGGGAACACGTTGGCGGAAACCGGAAGGGCTTATCTCAAACTTGTAAGCTTCAAATAACGGTCAAGATTTAATAATATGCTTAAAAAAACGTGAAATAAGCTCTGGAAATGCAATTTTTTGTTTAAAAAATAAGACAAGTTGAAAAAACGGGCTTTAATTAAGATATCTTAAGAATTTGACACATATGCGCTTGATAAAGTAGATTCCTTCATAAAAAATAGTTTGTAGGTATCTTTAGTTATAACTATGTATACCTACCTACATATATTAGATCTAGCTAGGTTTTTTTAATAATTGTCTCGGGTTCGATTCTCAGGTAAGCAGATATTTTAATGGTGGATTTAAATGCTAATTGTGTCCTTTCTCTATTTATGTACGGCACACGAAATCCTAGTGTCAAGCTATAAATGTGTATTGTGTAGCATTATTTATTAATTTATTAAAGTTCTGCTAATATACTAATCTGTGTACTTCTATGTCTTAAATGTATACCTAATTACTGTATAAGATTATGCTCATTGCTCAATGTTTTTAACAAAATCACAATATCGTATGCATAATGGAATACTGACTTAACTCAAAAATACGATTTTTGGGATATCGCAAAAGATCTTGCTAAACGGACTTATCGTACTTGTGGATTAATAATATAAATTAAATTACTAATTACTTATTAATGTTATTATTTGGAACGTAATTGTGACGGTAAGAGAAGCCTGTATTACGTAACTCAATTTTGACTTATCTCTTAATAAGATAGTGTTCCATTAATTAATTCCATGCGTTTATGATAGTCCAGTGGTCGGCAAAGCGTGGCTCTGTAGTCGCATCTGGCTCTTTGGCTCCTTAGGGGCTCTCACAGAAGGCGCAATAATATTTTCATTTAAAAAATGTATGAAATTTAGTTTTATTTAGTGTACTTAAAGTTTACTAAGAAAGCAGATTTGGGTCGCAATTTTGTTTTTTGTAATGTTCATATTTGGCTCTTTGGCTAAAAAGGTTGCCGACTACTGTTAGTTGATAAGAAATTCGTATTTCAAATGAATAATTAATATACCAGTAGGTACTTCATGTAGTTTTTTCTAAGTCATTTACTAAGCCGATGAGTTTTGATTCCATAATTAAAATATTAAGAATAACTGTGAAAATAATTTTATAACCGACCCGGATATTAAAAAAAATATTTTGTTATTATTTATTACTTTTTTTTATAAATTTGTGCAATAAAAGATTATGAACAATTGACTATAATTTATTTATGCACAATACAGTTTTATCATTTTTGGTAGTATTGTTACTTTGACGGGTTTTACTTCAAATTCCTCTTTGTCAATTTCCATGAGAATTTCAGGGCCGGTTTCGTTGGGGTGCATTTCAACGGTTCTTGCTTCTACTACATCAGGAAGCTTTTCAGATTTAACTCGTCTCCAACCTTCAGAAACAAACTCTGTGTAGTTGTAGTGAGGTTTTCCGATAGCTACTCCGAGTGAAGGTACCTTGTCACTCCGAGGCCGTATCCTGAATTCAGATGCCTTAAAACATAGCTCATGAGTCGTGGAACATTCCGGGTTTGTCACTTTAGTTTGATCTTCCTCCTGGCTAACTTGCGGGCTTGGCATAAAGAAGGACCACTTGCGCTTCACCTCAGGCTTTTTAACAACGCAATTGCTACATCCAGCGCATGGCGGAGTGTATTTTATAGTCCCACTGCAGTTCCAATTCAAAGAATTTTTATATCCGTTGAAGACATATGTAGCATAATCACGTAGAGATCCGTATATCCAGTATTTATCTTTCCTTGACTTTGCATCTCTGAAAGCGCCCCATTCTATTGAGTTCATTGCGTATATTGGCCGGCTAGGTGCTTCGTCATCTGAAGGTATTGGTTCAATCTTCATGGTATCTTTCCAGACTGTTTGGCCCTTTATAATAGCATTGCATGCTTCGATCAGTTGTTTGACCTTCTCAACTCCGTCTCCTCCAGGGAATAGACTGTTTCCAACACTGTTGGTGCGACCTAGTGGTAGGATGCCAAGTGGAAATTGGTTTGCGTCGTCATTGCGTCTTAGTAATCCTGCAAGCAGACAAATATACAAATGGCTTACTGTTATAAAAGGCACAGGTTTCTTATAACTAATGTGACCTAGATCTTAATATTATCAATGAGAATTGATTTGACGGTCAAGTTAAATGTCGGAAGTTTTACCCCATCCACAGATCTATATGACTTTACAATTACTCTACTAAATACATATTTTCTCAGCTCTTGATGGGTAGGGGCTAGCTTCTCCTACTTGCCCTAAACAGCTCAAATTAGTTTTGGCACCCTAAAAAGCTAGATAAAACAAGATGTATATCACAGATTGAATATAAAAACATACCTGTAATTGTCTCCGATAATGTCCCATCCCCACCAGCTACAATGATAGCTTCCGTGCCTTTTAAACTCTCAACAATTTCCTTCGCATTTCCTTCTGAAGTCGTCTGTATAACGTTAACTTGTAGGCCAGCTAAGAGTAGAAGTGGTTCACAATATTTCTCATAGTCCTGTTTAGCCTTTCTCTTATTCGCTACAGGGTTTAGTATGACGGTAACTAACGTAGGGTTCCGTTCCATTGGGATCAATGCATCACCATATTGAGCTGCTTCTTTGCAAGCAGCGCGCATTATTATGTTAATTCTGTAAATGTAATCATTTTAATTAGTGACACTGGCAGGTTATTGTTGAGTTCAAGATGTTTAGATATGTTGCACTTTAATTTACACTAAATATTGAAGCAATAGTGATACAATTAGTCAGTGTAGAAACTGGTACAGAAAGACGCATCTGATCACCATGTAGTTGATGAATTTATTCAATTTCTAAGAGAATAATTTGTCATTAAATACTCACTCCAACTTTTCTTTTAATGTAGCCCCTCCATAATAAAATACAACGGCCCCAAATACTGACTTTTTCCAGTTATTTCGGATTGTTTTACCAATTTTTATCAACCGTTCCATGATTTATGAATATTTTTTTTCAATTATAGGAGTATTCTGAAATAAAATATAATTAATAAAATGTTTATTCCTAAACTGTCTATAAACATTAGGAAACAAATATTACAGTATATTTTTTAAATTTTGTTTTAAAGGTTATCAATTCGGTCAGCTGTTATTACAATGACGTATTGACTCTTGTCAAGTCAACATGACAGTCACAAGATGACAACCACAGATTTTTATTTTTTCTCTTTATTCGATGAATATTGAAATAATTCAAATAAATAAATTATTGTAACTAAAGAAATAGGTATTTTATTGTAATTTCATGGGATGGCAGCATTACAAGAAATAACTCTTTTTTTCGTTTATAACAAGTTCAGAATTGTTTGCATTTTACAGTTATCATTGTCGAAACTAGAATTTAAAAAATAAAATCGCAACATCACATTGACAGTATTGTCGTTGTCAATCAATATTTTTCTTTCTTCAGTTCTGTGTGTTTTGAAACTGATGTCAATATTATAATTAAAATGTCCAATTAAATCAACGAATCATTTTTATGAACTCTAAGTTGATTTTTTTAAAGTACCCACTTATTTGCAAATAAAATATAAAGTTTAATTTACTGCAAATGGATTTGGGGTGGTATCATCATGAATTCTAATGCAAAGGAAATTGAAGAACTCTCAGATGGTTGGGTGCGATGTAAGTCCAAGTCTAATCCGGGAAGACAGTATTTCTTTAATCGGAAGACCGGGAAATCATCATGGACACAGCCGGAGGTAATTATAAAGCATTTTCGTTGCTTACGTATTACACAATTTATTATGTGACTACACGTGGAGAAAAGTACTATGTTTTTCGTAACAATGGAAATATTTGCGTGGAATTCATTATTATTCGCAAGCTGGGTGTGGGTAAAGATGCCCATAAGCACTGTAATAAAATATGATCCATACCCACACAGAAAATCGGATCTGGTTTACAAATTGTACCATTAAGACTAACAATAGGTTGTTCTTCGGCTCCAAATCTTTGATTACATTGGAGGAAATTATGTGTACAGTTATAGAGGATATGGATGGTGATTTTCTCAACCTTATTGCACAATCTACATATTCCAGGGTCTTACATAACTGATACATTGTTGATAAATTTAAACATCACAAGGTACATTTAATATTTGTTGTTATCTTGCAGCCTGGTGAGAAACAAGATATATTAACTAAGAAAAAGAAGTATCCAAAACTAGTTCAGAAGTCTCCAGCACAAGACAGACGCAATAAATCTTCCAAGCGTAAAAGTAATGAATCTGAAGCGGGATCTTCAAAGAAAAGACTCAAAAATGGTAGATATTTAGTTACTAAGGAAACTTGGCTGAGCTTCTTTGTTCCTTCGAGTTACTATAGTTAATTAATACCTGTGTAGGGGATGGATTTAGAAAAAAACCATTTATTGGTTATTGTATAAGTTGTTTTCATGTTTTTAAATCCTGTGTTTTGTCTGTAGATCAGCATGTTTTTTTAATTAGATGAAATGTTAAAGGATTCCCATACTTTGATTTGTTTCATTCATATATTATGTGTAGTTCATAGCTATTATGGTTAGAAGACTGTATCTCACAATGTCTTATAATTTTTAATAACTAGTATGATTTTCAACAAATGATGAAGCCATAAACCTAATTATTCATTTTCAGAAACACCACAAAAGCCTACCAAAAAAGTTACTCCAAAGACATCTGAAAAGTCAAAACCTATTACTAAAAACAAATCACCTTCCAAAAGGTTGTCGTTCAACGATTCAAAGTTTACTACTCCACTCAAAAAGGTTTCTCCATCAAAGGTTTCTCCATCTAAAAACTCTGCTAGTAAGAGACTATCTCAACTTAGAGCTCAGCTAAATTCTGAAGCAAGAGAAGAAAATAACGATACACCACAAAAAAAAGTTAAATCGAACTCTAAATCAGACACATATGAAACAGTAGTCAGACCTGCATCTGAACCTAGTTCAAATGTTAACGATTCAAGTGGAACAGCAACAAAATCACCTAACGAAAGCTTACACACAATCCCATCTCCATCACAATTCTTTGCTGCAAATAAAATAATTTCTTCAATGAAAGCACAGTTGCCTGATGAGTTCCACAATAAGGAGAAACCCAAAGATACATTTGCGGATATTGAACACGGAATTTGCTACCAAATGACTGATTATCCTGTTATAAAGCATCCAGCAACACCCCCTCAGTTTTCCGAAGCAAGCAAATTAGTTTCTGCTATCAAATCTAAACTGAATTATACACCAAAAGATGTAAAGACTTTTTCTTCCGCTAAGGACAGAATGGAAGCATTAAGAGCCTCAATTAGCGGAGAAATTGATGAACAGGACCTTAACGATTCTAACAACGATAGTTTTACGTTGCATGCATCTCAGTTTGTTGCACCAAATGTGCCTCGGACTCCAGAAAAATGTGAAGCTATGGAGGTGGAAGAAATAAAAGAGGCAATTGAGGTATTTTTTTTCGTTATATTCTCTCTTTTTTTTATAAAACTAGTATTATGTTGTCTATTATAACAAACTTACATAGATACAATATTATTGCTAAGTGTAATATTTTCAAGATAACTTATAACTCGAAAGTGCCTGAAGGTTGGTAATGTAACGTAACGCTATTTTTGATGATCTATGACCTCCCTCCTCATGTAACGCGTCGTAACGTTTTTCTTCATCCCCATCCCTAAATGTTGAATAACAAAAATGACCATTTTAACCTAAAAATGTTGCCATTTGGCCAAGTTAAAAGAATTGTATCCACTAGTTATTTTTTTTAAATAAAAAACAATTTGACCCCCCTTGCCTCTATGTAAATTG
>LGAG01000360.1:497839-510318 GCA_001278395.1 Lerema accius
AGCACACACCCCGCACTGCCGCCGCCCACGATCACGAAGTCAAAACTCTCACCATCTATAAATTTTTAATGATAATCGTAAACACGTTTTTGTTAAAACACGTATTAAAAACATTTTTTTTTATTATTGCATTGTCAACTGTCCTCAATAAGTAGGTAGGTAAGCAAAGTTTTATATTGATCCGACATTTCATAGTCGGTCAAAATCGCGTTAAATTTGCGTTACAAACAAATACCAAGCTAAAAAATCGTGTTAAGGATTTCGCTTTATACCCAAACAAAATAATATACCTACAATCATCATCATCACAACACATAGCTGTCCCACTGTTGGGCTTGGGTCTTCTCTCACAACTTGAGAAGCACAGGCCATAGTCCACTACACTAGCCAAGTGCGGATTATCAGACTTCACAGTCACACATTTTTGAGAACTTTATGGAGAACTCTCAAGTGTGCAGGTTTTTCACCATGTTTTCCTTCACTGAAGCAAGTGATAATTAATTTTTAAAACACCCACTACTTTATTAACACGTTTAGCAATTTAAGTAGGTTTTGAAGAAGTTTTTGGCGACTTCGTAGCCTAGTTGGTAGTCGCCCTGCCTGCGAAGCGAAGGGTCCCGGGTTCGATTCCCGGCCGGGGCAGATATTTATGTGACAGATAAATGTTTGTTCTCGGGTCATGGGTGTTAGTGATGTGTTGTATGTGTTGTCCATGCCACCCGATGTGTTATTTGCGTTGTCCATGCCACCCGCGACACAGGGAATCCTACTGCGGGGGTATGAGTTTGTTAGCGTTTATTATTATTATAGTTTTAAATAGGAGTAACGAACCGGTAATTACTGCCTGTTTCGGATAGTTTGTCTGTTGAAAAAGTAAAGATGTTAATACGACGATCAGTATTTGTAAATAGCTGATAACAGGAATGGTGATCTTCACTTGAAGGTATGCGAGTATTGTCACGAACATTCTGGTGAGAAATAACCGTGTTTTATAGTAATTGAACAAGAGACGATTTTTCCTCAGGGATAGCAACGCAACTTTTAACCAACTTCGGGACAAATACTGACTAAGTTGACGGATTTCCATATAATGAGGCTTAGAATAATTACACAAGTGTAATTAAAATTAATAATTATTTATTAATTAGGTGCCTGTAATTATAAATATGTATGAGGTGAGAATGATGCGCAAAATATTTTACAATAATTACGTCGTAAATATAAAAAATACATTATTCATATAGTAGGTAGGTACTAGACGACGCCCGCGGCTTCGCCCGCGGAAGAGTAGTAAAAACAATATTGGATTTATTCCAAGGGAACCTATAATCAGGATTAAATCTATCCTATGTCCTATTCCTGGATGCAAACTATCTGTGTGCCAAGTTTCAGCTTAATCTGTTCAACGGTTAGAGCGTGAAGGACTTACAAACATCCAAATATCCAAACATTTTTACAATCTTTCACATTTTTACAATATTAGTAGGATATTTTTTTAACAGGTGTTCAACAGACATCCTTTCAGGTACGATATTGCTATTTTATAATCTCAAAAAAAAAAACGGAAATGAAATATAAAATTTAACTTACTTGTGAATATATTATGTACTTATACTACCTAAAAACACTTATTAATAGCTCCTACTTATTAGATTTTTTTTGGGAGAATATAACATTCACAAAAATATTAAGTACATTTTGTGTACCTACTTGGTACTTATTATTGAAATTAGTCAATAAATTACGATACAGCGAAGGCAACCGCCCACAAAAGAATTAAAATACACAGTGAGGTGAATAATTATGTAGTATGTTTATAAAATAGGTAATAAGTAAGTACCTATTATAATCATTAAAATGTTTTTTTATAATCACCTACCTATTTCGGTTTAAAGTTTTGGCAAACAGAGAGCTAAACGAAAGAGGGGCGAAGGGTTAATGTTTTGTTGTAATATTATATTTTATTATAAAAAAGAAAGTGATTCTCTTTTGCTAAAAGCGAAAAATGTTATACAACGGCTGTCTGCAGGTAAAGTCTAAATATAATATTTTATGACTATTCTTTTGGAAATATTAACATAAGTATGCGATGTTTTTAGTCTGCAACTAAGTAATTGTGATTTAATAATTCTTGTTCTTATGTAGGTACCTACCTACAATCCAGACACTTTATTGGCGGTCGTATACATAGTTTAGGCAATTACCTAGTATTCATAATTAAGTATTTACTTTTATCTCTATTTAGTTTGTGGACGTGTGTACCTATAAAAATTGGTAGTAAACTTGCTATGAAACGCTGTGATTAACTGGTTTTTCATGAGAATAGTTAACGGTACTGTAAATTAATTTAACTGATTTTAAATATACAATGTTTTTACATCTTTTTGAAAATATCAGATAAGAAGTAGATTGGAGAATAATATGACATGACATTTTAGAGGTCGTATACTTGATATCCAAAACGGTCCATTAAAAAAAAAATGAAAAAAAATTGATAATGTCAGCAAGACTTCAAGAGTGGCAAGTGGCAACACAGTTGGCAAGTTTGGCAAATGGCAACTAAAGTGTCAAAGTTAAACTGTCAAAGAGTGTTCGGTTCGGCAAGATATTTTCTAACCTAATGGAAACTTGTAATATTTAAGATTTTATTAAAATAAAATCTGATTTACAATGTCTAAATTACGTCAAATCATAAACATTTCGTACTGCCGTTACTATTGCACGAAGCAGGCAAAGAAAAAGTTGCCTATAATCACGTGTAAGCGACCCGAATTCAATCACTATGAGGGGCAAACTTACAGTAAATTCGAAGGAGTTAAATTGGCTTCTAAAGGATGGTTACATCCAAAATCGAAGAACGACTACATTATAATTCATCCGAATGCGAATAAGAAGGAAGAAAAGCCGGTATATCGAAAGACGTTCGAAGAAATTGGTATTTGTAAAGAGTTGGAAGAGATAATAGTGCAGCAAGGTTTTTCTCTTCCAACATACATCCAAACGAAGGCGATACCGTCTATATTACAAGGTTGCAATACAGTTTTGACAGCGGAGACTGGGTGTGGGAAGACATTGGCGTATTTACTGCCAATTTTCCAACATATCTTGGAATGGAAACCACATATACCGGAAGAGTTTAATAGCCCGTTAGCTGTCGTGATCTCACCTAGCAGAGAATTAGGTATGTGTGATTAAGTAACAGCATTCCTTAGTACATAGTACAGGCAAGTAATTTGTGAATTTCAATAAAATATTAATTTTAGTTAATACCCATCTTGGTAAGTCTCATTTTTCACAGAAATATTTTCCATATTTGCAATAGTTAAAATTTTATTTACAAACAGCTGAACCGGTGAACTTCATACCGCCTCAAAATCAATAAAAAAATCTAAACATTTTTCATATACTTATCTTTTAAACCTTCCCTGGACTTCCACAAATAAGTTAAGCCCGAAATAAGCCAAATTGCTGAACCATTCTCGAGTTTTAGTGAGACTAATGAACAGCAATTGATTTTCATATATAAGAGATTAGTATTTAATCTACCTCTCCTACTCTTAGTTGTCTGATTTTTGTTTATTGTTTGATCATTTCAAGAATGCAGTAAGGCATCAGTGCAACTGGTAAAGATGTATTCACCATGATGTTCATAATACAAAAAAAAATATTTTAAAATTAAGTTTGATTGATTTATAAAATATTATATTAAGATTAAATTCAAGAATATTTTAAATCGTTTGCTCGGCCATACCACATGCTGTTATAGTTTTTTGTACTAAAACGTCCATAGTCATTTTTAAATCACATTTAAAGTACTTAAAAACATTGTAAATTATTTTTCTTTCTCCTCTATTACCAAACCTCTTTTAGTTATATGAATAGGTGAAGTATTATTATTTTTTAATCAGTTACACAAAAGCACAGGACAAAATATTGTTGTATCTTAAAGTATTAATTCAACTGATTAATGTGAACTCGACTTTGTAATTATGAAATATTTGATCGGTTAGAGAGTGTGGTTCGGCCGACAAACTAGTACGACTCACTGCATTCTTGACACAAACAGACTATGTTGTTACAATATCAGTGCATTTTAACATCAACAAATGCTAAGAATGAAGCATGTTTATAAATAACTGAGGCATTGTCTTCGGTTAAAAAGGCAAACATGAACGTCAGGATTCCTTGTCTTTCCAGCAACACAGATCGGTGAAGTAGCGCAAAATATTGGCCAGAACTTGAATATAAATGTCACGTCACTCATCGGTGGACGTACTAAGCAGAAAATGGTGAATCCGCCTATTGAGTATAGTGATATACTGGTGACAACGCTAGGAGCATATAGTAAGCTTGTTACTACAGGCATTTTGAAGATACATAACGTACATCATGTGGTTTTGGATGAAGCGGACACCTTACTAGACGACAGCTTCACTCTTAAGCTTACTAATTTGCTTCGGAAGTTTCGTGTGAGTAAAAAAGATACTGTTTTTAATGTTAGTTTAGTAATATGTACAATATTATGAGTTTTGATTACATTTTTAAACTGGTCTTGACTGGATTCAACCATAACTCAATTTAAATTTCGACATTTTAAACTGGACTCATCCAATTTACCCATCAGGGCTAACATCATCTGACGGTTAGTTTGAATGCAAAAAACAATTATATTAAGAATTTTTTTAAATAAATTATGTGACTATGAAAATGTTCCATCAAGTGTTACGTAACGTAATTTTTGATGATATTTTAATCCCCCCTCTATGTAACGCGTCGTAACGTTATTCTGTACAAAAAACGTTACGTAATTAACAAATTACCATTTTTATCATAATGTTGCTATTTTGCCGAGTTAGAAGAATTATTTTTCGTACCATTTTTTTTGTAATAAATACACAATTTTACGTAACGCGTTGTTCGGCCCTACCTATGTAACGCATCATAACATTATACAAGACCCCCCTGTCCCCCTAAGTTACGTAATAATTCAACGGCATCTATAAACGTGCCACGATCGGCCACCATAGTGACGTCATGTTGTTATAGTCTTACAGCGGATGTCAACTTCAATGGTATGTAAGAGAGTGGTCCTACCGCGAGCGATGAACGAGAAACGAGTAGAACTAGAAAGTATACGAGTTGGCGATCAGCTGGAAGCGAGTGTGTAGTTTCTATAGTTTTGTCACCGAGCTAGAACCGATTCTATCGGGGTATACAAGCGTTTCAAGCGATTACTCGCGCCCACGGTCACTCAGTCCTAGTCACCAGTCCTGCGCGCGCATAATACGTGTTGTCACTGGCCCGGTATCCATCAAAGCGGAAAGGAGAGGAGACGATAAGAGATGTGTTTGAATCAACCAATCCAATTACGTTATTACTTCATCTCTTTTCCGCTTAGCTTGGGTGGAAATGGATTATGAATGTACGTTTCTAGAGAGAGAAAATCGCGGATTTTTAATCGTTTTCTTGTCGTCGGTGGGACCACTGCCTAAATGAATGTAAAGATATCTGCAATATGAACCACAATAGACGTCACATTGTACCCGGGTTTGTTTAGTAGCTGTCGTCGTGTTTTCGGTTCTTAAAACTTGATTTTTAATGTGATATAACTTTTTAGTTATTGCACGAAAAAAAAATTATGTTGTTAAACTTATTTATGGTTGTTCCATTTATCACTAAATAAAATTCTATGTCTATTCATAAAATTTTTAATGTGTGAGTTATACTTCAAATAAAAATAAAAAAAAATTAACACGCATAATAAAAATAGGCCTACTCCTAAGTGACACAATTCCCATAAAAAGCAAAAGTAAATCATAATTTTTTTTTTCTTTTTTTTTTTTTAATTATAATCTCTGCTTCCAGTTCCATTATCAAGTGACAATTCAAAGCCCACCAGTGGGGTGTCAATTGACCCTAGTGAGTGCAACATTGCCTCATGAGCTACCGGAAGCAGTGAGTACGTTCATTGACCCCCAGTCGTTAAGGACGGTTACGACACCCAAAGTACACCATTTGCTGCCTAATGTACCTCATAAGTAAGTTAACATTATCATAATTATAATTGGTGTTTATTGTATCATGCTTAACATTACATAAGAATTATATAAAGGTATCGCACTAAATACCATTGAAATCCTGTATACCTCGTTCTTTTCTTCGTGATTTAAAAAGTAAACAATCTTACAGTGTCTTTTTATTGTAATTATCGATTTAAAAATAAGACAGACACAGATTTAAAAAAAATTGAGAATAAACAAGAAATAAATGTTAAAATAAATTTCTGTATACTTCTGAATATTTTTTTAAATTAATAAAGTAAATTAAAGTAGTACCAAGATTGTTTACTTTTTAAATCACGACGAAAAAAACGAGGTATACATATATCCTTTTCCTTGTAAAACCATTTGATGGATTTTAATATATGAGATGTCATTGGAATCGTCCCCATTTTAAAAGTGACATAGCTATATGTGTTCTTCAAATTTTTTAGTAATATCAAGCATAAAAACATTACAGATTCATCCGTCTCGGCAAAGCTCAAAAACCGTTGGAGTTATTAAAGTTAGTACAAGCTGACGTCAACCAGAAGCAACCAGTGATGATATTCTCCAACCAAACGTCAACCTGTGACTTTGTCTCAATGTTTCTTAACGAGAATGGTGTTGAGTGTATTAATATTAACGGGAAAATGGCAGTGCCTTTGAAGATGGGGAAGTTTGATAGATATCGCAGTGGAGATGTCAATGTGTTGTCTTGTACTGATATTGCTTCTAGAGGACTGGACACTACTAGGGTGAGTCTTATCTTATTGAATCTTATCTAATCTCACCGAATCACATCGAATCTCACCTAATCTCATCTAATCGAAACTATTGTTGATGATTTCTTGGCTGTATTTATGATGTAATTAATGTTGTTTCAGACTCAACATATTGTCAACTACGACTTTCCGTTATACACAGCCGATTACATACACCGTAGTGGGCGAGTGGGCAGGCTGGGCTCTGTAGCCCACTGTCGGGTCACCAGCTTTGTAGCGTGGCCGAGAGAGGTATGGCTGTTTTACAAACAAACAATTTACTTAACTAACTAACCAACAAACTTACAAACTAACAAATTATGAAGCTAACAAACTAATCAATGTATGTATGTATGTCCATTTTTTTATGGCTTGACAGATTTCGATATGTGATAATTATGTCAATGGATTCGTCATTGTGAACTGACAGACTATAATTCTTTTATAACCCTCTAATTGATTTTTAGGTTTTGTTTAAATAGTTTACTATGTTTTTTTCATCTTATCTTACCTTATCTCCTCTTATCTTATCTCATCTCATCTAATCTTATCTTATCATATCCACAGATACGGTTAATGCAACGTATTGAAGAGGCAGTACGTCTGAACAAACCTCTTCCGTCTGTGAACGCTAATATTAGAAGACAGATCGAAGAAAGGATCGCTAAAATTACTATATGATAGACACATTGATAGTACATATATATTTATATCTATACTAGTGAACCCGCCCTCGCCTCGGTAAACCTATGCCGAAACGAAGGTAAAAAAGTAGTCTAAGTAACTCCTTACTACATCAGCTATCCGCCAGTGAAAGTCTCGTCAAAATCGGTTCAGCCGTTTCAGTAACGATGGGAGTAGTCCTTTATTTAGTAATGGGTTCAGTAGTACGGCACTAACAAATGTAACTCCATTAGTAACGTTACTTTAAAAAAAAAATCCAAATGAATATGCCTATTTTCTACGTAAAATAATAACTGCGTTATACTGTCACAGTTTTAATTTATAACATTTATGTATAATCTTACATAATGTTAAACAAATTAGTTACTTTCATAACATCAATAATATTTTCCGTTTATTCACTGCCAGATGGATTTTCTCTTCCTAAACCAAATCGCATATTCTTTTTTTTATTTAGAAAGTAATCCATCTGCCAGCCAGGAATATAAAACGAGCGGACCTGGTCACAATATACTAGCGACTGTTTTCAATAACCTATCTTTAAATCTTAACAGTTTTCTTTGGATTGATTAGTTTTCTTGTAAAGATAGTATACATTCGTTAGCGTGATTCAGCTTTCAGCGCCATCTCTTAGGTGTGAGGCGAACTAAATTGTACACTTCAGTTTTTGCACAGCGCCATCTCTTAAGTGTGAGGTGAACTAAATTTTGTACTATTCAGCTTTTTGTACAGCGCCATCTCTTAGACGTGAGGCGAACTAAATTGTGGACTCGCTTTTTTATGGATGCGTAGTGATTGCGCGGGCACGAATATAGCAAAATATTCGTTACAGGACTATATTTCTAATTTGAGGATTTTAAGTGTTTTTCAATCGTTTCAAGGCATTCTTTAGCATCAGATGTAAAATCATGCTCTGAATCGTACGCCTCTCTAGGATAAAGTTGTGTTAGCTCGGTAAACAATACCCCTTCTACATTAACCGACGGAGTATCTCCATGGATAGCGACTTCGTTAGAAACTTCAGGTTTTTGTTATAGCAAAAGTTTTTTTGATATACGCTGCTATACACCTGATGTTATTCCATCGCGTCCTGGAGATTTTTTGGAATTGAAGCAATTCTTTACGCTTAATTCTGACTCTTTAAATGGTGGGTCTTGGGTATCGTTTGGTACTTGAATAAAATCCATTCCCTGTCGCATTTTGACGTGTACATCATGGTGTATCGTCTTTCTTAAACAGTGATAAGGCAAGATTTGAAGCGGATTTTTGAGGGCTAAGCACTTCATCCTTTATAAGAGGATAGTTTTCATGTTTTTTTTAGTAATGCTACGGATTTTTTTAGTACATTCTCTTCAATTTACGCCATGTCGCTTTGCACCATTGCAAATGTTATTAAACATCGCGTTTTGACATTTGAAGTCGGTAAAGGAGCATTTTTTTTGTCAAATAGTTGTAGCAGACAAAGGCGTTCCTGATTGTATCTCGTTTTTGTTGTTAACGTTCTTGATGCAGATAAAGCGACCCCAATTCTCGGTATCCACTCATCGCAGTCCAATTCCTCTATAAAATGGTACTTTTTTATTTCCAATACCGTTGTTTATCAACATTCAACTCTGTGATGATTATTCCTGACAATTTAAGGTGACATTGGTTCTTTTTTCTTTGTCATAAATATAAATACTAAATCGTGGATAGGTGAATGCCTCCTGTGATTTCCTATCTTGATCATGTACTATTTCTTTACGATATGTTAACGGCATAGCCTAGTACCTTGAGGTATTTGTAATATCACTTATAACAATGGTATACTCCGATTCTATTGTTAGGTTTTAATAGTCAGTGGATTTGAATCCATTTTTCGTAAGGTACTCTCAGGTTAACTGAAGTCATAGTAGTTCTTTTTTTTAAGTAGTTATTTTATGTTTGAGATTTCCTAGGCAACTGACTAGAGGATTATGGATAGGATATTGAAAACGGTCAACAGTTATTATAATTATAATTATAGTTACCTTATTATTCAAGTATGACGAAATCATCTATACTCTATACTACTAAATAAAATTAAAGTGTCTGTTTGTAATATTAAAATAACCGCTTTTTACTTAATGCATACGTGTATACACGATACACATACCGAAATGACATTTAAAAATTTTTTTGTCTGTCTGTCTGTTTGATCCGGCTAATCTCTGAAACGGCTGGACCGATCTTGACGGGACTTTCACTGGCAGACAGCTGATGTAACAAGGAGTAACTTAGGCTACTTTTTTACTTTCGTTTCGGCGTAGGTTTCCCGAAGCGAAGCGAGGGCTGGTCCACTAGTTATTAATAAGAGTTGTTTTGGTGACTTTAAATTATTACTTCATTTCAAAGATATTGTGACTAAAATTGCAGTTTCAACTATATCTCGGTTTTTTCGTCGTGATTTAAAAAGTAAACAATCTTGGCACTACTTTTAATAATTTCATTAATTTAAAAAAATATTTAGAATAATACAGAAATTTATTTTAACATTAAATTATTGTTTATTCTTTCATTTTTAAAAATTTGTGTCTTTTTTTTAAATCGATAATTACAATAAAAAGACACTGTAACTGTAACTTTTTAAATCACGACGAAAAAACGAGGTATATAAAATGTCACTTTCGGACCTTGATTTTGTTTAAGTATTGAAAAAGTAAGAATTAATGAGTTACATCTTGTGCTATCTTTAATGTATTGAAAAACAAAATAACTATAACGTGACAGTTAGGTACTTAAATGACTATAGTATATATAGATCAAAATAACAATATTGTTATATACATTGTTGTACAATAAATTGTTCTTGACATTGCAACACCTTTTTTTTTTATTAAACCCACCAAAAGACCGGGCAGGTGTCGTTCTACAACAAAATATCAGTTATAGTTTTGTTGATCTATTACTTGTATAATCAGATACTCCCGACTTTAATTTTTTTACCGGGATTATGCATATATTATCGGGATTTAAGTAAATTGTTTTTTAAGAAACTAAAGCGCTTGCTAAATAATTGTATCCGATATACACTCCCCAATACTAGAATTGAGAAACCTTGAATTTAATGTTTTAATATTATGAACTTAAGGCATAAATTTTTTTGTATTTCAGGCATAATAAACTAAAATTGCAGGGTAACTTTTTCAATTCTCCTGAATATATTTATGTGCCCGAAATCCTACTTACAAAGAAACTATACTCTAATCTGTGATCCTACTATCATACTTACTACAAATATTATAAACTAGACGACACCCGCGGCTTTGCCCGCGGAAGAGTAGAATTCATCCTAAGGGAACCTATAAACGGGATAAAATCTATCCTATGACCTATTCCTGGATGCAAACTATCTGTGTGCCAAGTTTCAGCTTAACCCGTTCAACGGTTAGAGCGTGAAGGGGGACAAACATCCAAACATCCTTACAAACTTTCACATTTATAATATTAGTAGGATAGTAGGATGTGAAAGTTTGTGAAGATCTTTGTTTGTAAGTCCTTCACGCTCTAACCGTTGAACGGATTAAGCTGAAACTTGGCACACAGATAGTTTGCATCCAGAAATATTACACATGTGTCATGAAAAATATAGCATTCTGGTTTTAGAAGTGTATTTTTGGTCTGTAGAAGTGTATTTTTGGTTTCATAGGCACTAGATTAAAACGGCTTAAATTACATTTCAGAATACTATCATTTTTATTTACGGCCTTATACCCACTTTAACCCACCTTATCTGAATGTAAAAATAATTTATCACCAAGCAAGCTAATAAAATCTGTTTGACAAACTAGAATCGCTATTTTTTCAGAGAGAAGTGACTTGTTTAAATCTCTTGGTTTTCATTTATAATTAAGCCTAAAATGTCCCTATTACCTATAGTATGCTTTATCTGACTGGATAAGAAAAACCCGATAGAACACTAGGCTTAAAATTCTGGTAACAAGATCGCTATTAGGCGACACCTCTGAATTTATGTATGTTAATTTTCGTAGTTTATTTTGCTTTGACGTGTACTAGGGTACAAAAAAATCGCACTTTTTATAAAGTATAATAAGTAAAATAAAAATATCCATAGGTATTGCAAAACAGCGTCTCTCCGGTCTTAAAGTGAAATACATTGTTACGAATTCACTATCAGATACAATATTTGCACTAAGCACTGCAAACATGTAATTATGCAACAAATCTGTTAAGTATCTTATTACTAGGCAATAAGAGGACAGTTTCGCGTTTCAGTATATTATATCCTGTCAACGACTTCGAAGGGGAAATAGTGTATTAGTTAAAAATAAACGTTAATTAAATTTAATCAAAATAACAGAACAAGGTAAGGTCATGGCCCCTAAAATTACTATGTAGATACCTACTGTCTTTCCTATTGGGTCCAAATGTGACCTTAAACCATAAATATTTGGTATCTCTATACCTCGCTTTTTTCATCGTGATTTAAAAAGTTAACAATCTTACAATGTCTTTTTATTTTAATTATCGATTTAAAAATAAGACAGCCACGAATTAAAAAAAAAATAACTAATAAACAATAATTTAATGTTAAAATAAATTTCTGTATAAGTACATACTTTTAAATATTTTTTTAAATTAATGAAATAATTAAAAGTAGTGCCAAGTTTGTGTACCTACTTTTTAAATCACGACGAAAAAAACGAGGTATAAAGTACATTCTTTTTTTATTTTAATCAATTCCGCCGCGCCGATTGGGAACAGTTCAATGAAAGAATACGCTAGGATTTATACATATTTTATCAGGATAAGTAATATTACCTCATGATATTATAGATTACAAGATGAGGATCAACCCATTCTGTCGAGAGGCTACATTTTGGCCATCCAGATGGTCATTTCAGATGGTCTCTATTGGACAAACTTGTAGACTGAACTTGCTGTTGACCTTTTTAATATTTCCTTCACACTTGGTACACGCTGAACTAACTAGTATGTATTATTTTAATCATTG
>LGAG01000360.1:547557-571530 GCA_001278395.1 Lerema accius
TGTGACTGGGAGCATGTATTGTTTATTATTATAGCTCAGACAAAAAAATGTATCGACTAAGTCTTCAGAACAAAAAAAAGATTTTTTTTACGATTTGACGTGTTACAGAGCACGGCCTGTCGAGCAATGTACTGGGAAACGTTATCATTTAATAAGTAGGTTTTTTTACTACTCAATTGTTCCGAAATCTTAGACAATTGGCGCTAGCCTGGAACTAAAGTGGTCTATGTTACAAAATAACGTTATCAAACGAAACGCGTTTAAAGTCACTATGTTTAAATAAGCAATCAAATTCTAAAGTGGTATTTTAATGATAACCTTCCTTTGGTTGACCAATGACACTTGAGACCACTTTTGCTTGAATTTTATTGTTTTAAGGTTCAAATATTGTTTTTAAGTTCAAAAATGCTCATAGCCAAAAATGTTACATAGAACACTTTAGTTCAAGGCCAGCTATATATACTTTTTGGTCTGTGTTATAGATAGGTATACCTTAGTATCATTAGTGATAAGATGAAGCTTGTAACCCGGCAGTAACGTTCGTTGGTTGACGTGGTTGATAGCCAACCTCGCTGCAGCCAACTCGGACGCACCTTCCACCCTAGGTGCGTCACCAACTGACAACTCGAACAGCCCCAGGATAGTCACGAGACGATTTGAAGATGGGTTTGGAAGACCTAGAAATAAACAAAGAAATGTAAATTTCAGCTCTTCATTATGGAACTAGTGGACGTATTTCATTATGGAACATTCGCTTCGCTTCGGGAAACCTTAGCGGAAACGTAGGTAAAAAAAGTAGCCCAAGTTACTTCTTACTACATCAGCTATCCGCCAGTGAAAGTCCATTGCCATCGTAACAAACTAATAGGACTCTAGGACTGTTAGTTGGTTAGTAGGTCCTGTTAGTGATAGTTAATGAGAATATTAGTAATTGTTAATTCGTTAGTAAACGAGCAGTTACTCGTAGTTAACAGGCACTGTGATAGTGGATACTAAATAAGTTGTTAATTGAAAGACGAAAAATGTAAACTGAGAATATAATTAAAACCGCAACGTAATTTATCGTCTACAATAAATAGCGACCAATATTTTTTATTTGTTAACGAAAAGAAAATGCTTAAGGGATTAATCATTTCCGAAGGTTTTGTTTCGCGTGGCCGCGTGGAAAAATTTACCCTTTTCAAGTTTTTCTTTCTCTTTTTTGTCCCGGCATTGATCCTACTTGTATCTATTAAAAAGGTCGCCTTTAATTTTTTTTTTAATTATTAGCTGTTGTATTATTTAATAAGTATCAATAAATTTCATTCTATAGTAGTATAGTAGGTTTATTTAATTTATTAGATACAAATTATCAGTTGCTACGGTGATCAAACATCGTGAGGAAACCTGCACACCTGACAGTTCTCCATAAAGTTGTCAAAGGTGTGTCAAGTCTGCCAATCCGCACTAGACCAGCGTGGTGGACTATGACCTGTACTGTGAGAGGAGACCCGAGCCCAGCAGTGGGACAGTAATGGGTTGCGATGATGATGATGATGAGATGATGGTTCAGTTATGTCACAATGATTACTTACACCGATTATATTTCCATTGTAATCTTGTTCATTATTTCGAATCAAGTCCTTTATTAATCATTCAACTGTAATGGAACGGACGAATGCACTAAATGCTTTGAAAGCTGCCAACGAATGAAATGTTTTATGAAAATATGAATTTGTTGGGATGGGTACATGTACATTTACCCTACATTTCAATATGGAGCATTGAGTACCTTGTTAGGTTATGTAAATATTGTTTTTACTTGATGGCACCAGAAAAATTATAATGTCTTTTCAGTGTATGTATGAGTGCGTGCGTACGTATGTTTGTATGTCCACATGAAAATTTAAAGTTAAGTAAGTATATAAGTTGTCAGAGAAAACTAAGTATTAATCGAACTGTAAAAGACAAAATGCAAATAAAAATTAATTCATTTAAAATTTAAAGAAGAACATGCCCGGTCTTCTCTAGTATTTAAGGTCATAAAACACTTATATTTAAGTAGTAATCTTTTATCTTTCAACAGATTAACAAATAAACAAAGAATAATGGGCGTAGGGCAGCCATTAAGCAGATTAATTTTAAAATATACCGTCGAAAAAGCTTCTTATAGCTTTTAAAGCCAGTGCGATTTATGTGTTGAGTTGAAAGATATTAAGCTCGTTAAGTATCTATCGTTAAATCGAAGTAACCTTAACTAGCTCAGCCTACGAGTTAGGTTATTGGCAGTTAAAATATTTAGAATTATTTACTAGTGGACCTGCCTTCGCTTCGCTACGGGAAACGTAATGCCGAAACGAAAGTAAAAAGTAGTCTAAGTTACTCCTTACTCAGCTATTTGCCAGTCAAAGTCCCGTCAAAATCGGTTTAGCCGTTTCAGAGATTAGCCGGATCAAACAGACAGACAGAAAAGTAAAATTAAAAAAAATGTTATTTTGGTATGTGTACCGTGTATAGGTACATTACATACCGTACGTATGCATTTAGTAAAAAGCGGTAATTTTAATATTACAAACAGACACTTAAATTTTATTTAGTTGTATAGATATACTGATATTATTAATAATTGTCAAAAATTAATAATACTGTCAAAGACGCAGTTAATAAAACATTAAAAATAAATTAATAAACGAAATAATAAAACATTACCTACATAGGTAATAATTAATAATACTGTCGAAGACGCAATTTAATAAAAAAAATACAGCCGAGCTAATAAAACACAGGATTTACGGGTTAATAGCTAATAAAACAGTGTTTTGTGATAAAATTGTCACGTCAAAGGAAGTGATAACACTTTATTAACCTTTCCTACCATTTTAAAATTTAATTAAATCTCAAAAGATGTCGCTGTCTTTTAGCTTTTTAATTTTATTCCTTTTGTCGTAGCTTTTAGAGCTTTTGCGAGTAATAAAACTTTAATGTCATCACGATGTTGCCACTTTAAAGAAATGTTACTTAACGCGTTACTACTAAAAGTAGTGCTTTAAAATATGCGACCACCTTATTTGAATTTGAAGGAAATTTTAATTTTACAACTACGTTGGCTACTTTTTTAACTACTAAGCTGATGTTTTTAGAATGTACATATGGGTATATTATGTACTCTATTACATAGAGATAGTGACTGATATTACAGTCTCTGTTACACATTTCTTTGGCAACCTCTACAGGACAAACGAATTGACGGATTTCAACGTGTGAGTTATTAGATTAATGTCGATTGTGGTGGGAATGACAAAGTTGTATATTTTTGTTATTAACTAAATCCCAAAAGACCCCTATACATTTTTAGCAGTCGGCATTTTTTCCTATTATTATTACATACTTGCTCTATTTTTAAAAGATATTTGATAGCTTGTATAATCGAGCATTGACGTCCAAAATTTGGAGTAGGTAATCGTTGACAAGGCTTAATTTTTCTGAGGCACACCAACTAACGATCATGGCACACCAGTGTGCCGCGGCACACACTTTGCCAAACACTGCTGCAGAGCTTATCAAAGACTTTTCTTTCTTCAACATACATAATGCTCAAAAAACTTTACTATAATAGCGCAGTCAGGTTATAAGGTACTTCTTTATTCTAGTATACTTCGTTTTATTTGTCTTGATTTAAAAAGTAAACAGTCTTGGCACTACTTTTATTTATTTCATTCATTAAAAAAATATTTAGAAGTAACCAGAAATTTATTTTAACATTTAAATTATTGTTTATTCTTTATTTTTTTTTTATTTGTGTCTGTCTTATTTTCAAATCGATAATTTTAATAAAAAGACACTGTAAGATTGTTTACTTTTTAAATCACGACGAAAAAAACGAGGTATAGGTAAGCTATCTATCAGTGTGACCTGAAAAAGGAAGGTAGTTTTAGATTGAGTTATAGATGTGTGCCACTCGTAAATTCACTAGACTGGTAGAGTAATAAATGTCATGTTTGTACTACCCTTCGCCTGTATTTATTACCCGACTTCATTGGTGGGTGGGTAATGTTTTTCGATGGTATGTCGAATTTTTAGGAAGCTCTACAGTCTGAAAGCTTGATAGATTTGGACTTGTGACGTGTCATTGGATTTTTCTTCATTGTGTGAGTGATTAAATAAAAAAATTACGTGTCACTTACCAAAAAATAAGGTTTTTTGATAAAAAAATAAACTGCTATTATTTTTCTCGGAATTCTAAAAAACTATTTTTCTCGGACTTTACCTATATTTCTTTACCTAAAATTTCCCTGGACATTCATTTCCACGAATATAATAAATTAAAATGTCAAATAAATACTAAATGCTTAGAATACTAAAATGAAGAAAAATATAATTGTTTTGGAAATTCATTAATTTTAACACTTATACATTGAAACCAAAATTTATCAAATCTGACCGTCTTCAAGTTATAGCAAGACTATCAAATATTATAATATTCATTATAAACAAACGATCAATAGTCAAACTAAACTCATCTTCAGTTCATTATTTCCATCTCTTCATGCTAACCCATCCTTTCAACTCCAAATAGTTTACACAGAAAATATTTCAAACACAATTTTGCTACAAACAGGCCCTTTTGTGAAGGCAATTTTGAAAGCAATACAAACCATTTATCATAGCAAATGTGCGTCAAAGCAGCGTGCTATATGTCGTACCCTTTTCACTATATTTTTACTTCAGGACAGTTTCGTGACTACTCATGCTTATAGGTTTATTCTTGCAATATTGGAGTAGTGCAAAATATTGGTCTTAATCTCATATCGACTTAGGTAGGACCCTCCTACCTATTATACCTATTAGATTAATAATAACGTTGTTTTAAGAGTTTCGTACTCCAATAATCTTTTAGCCGTCTAATCAATGTCATATTCATACGACAATAAATCGTTTATAAACTTACGATGTTCGAAATGAAAGCGTCGTTTAGGCTCAAGTTTACGATAAGTTGGTAAATCTATAACGGAAGTTTAACAAATTGATTAGATGTTCATAACAAGTTGAGAAAGCTTTCCTTGTGTGGCTTAATTACTTTTCAGATCTTGCATAATTTATTTTGTGTTGTGAATAAAGGAACAGATAATTAGGTTGGCTACTGTAATTCGCGTCTTTGACGTGAATACGTTTTTAAATTTGCTACCATACGGAGGCGATTCTAAAAACCTAATGATAATAAAATCGGCGGATATTGTTTGGCGTTGTAGATTCGAATTTATCGTCTTCATCCAAAATTAAATTATACCACTGGATAGCTAAAGTATCAAATAATTTAATTACAAGCGAGAACAGTGAAATATCGCGCACGGTGGCGGAGTAAGCGCCGCGATTTGAGGTTATTTTACGACGTAAATGAATAAATAAATAAAAATATTTTATATAAAAAAAATTACCTGTAACATAAACATATTCACGTTCACATTTCTATGGGGATTAAAGGGCCCAAAAGTTCGAAGGATTATAACATTGTGAGTTTTGACCCTTAAATTTTTTGTATTAATTAACATTATAGCATGAAGTTTGTTTTTTTTTTAAATCGAATTAAGTTTTGAAGATCCCTTACATGCAAACTCACATAATATTATATTTTTATTATATTAAACTAGTATAGAAGTCAGCTTTACATATCCTGATTATAATAATTAAATATGGTAAATAAATTCTACGAATAAAGCTAAGAATTTTTGACGAAATTCGAGTTACCACACTTCCTTACTACCATAATACTTTTAAACAACGTAAGTGCTATTGTAACTTTTAGAATTTCAACACCAAACTAAAACTAAAAGTAGGAAAGTAAATAGTGTAAAACTGTGCTAAAATTTTTATCCAGTCCCCAAGTCCAAAAGTTATTGTGTTGCTTCGTAAAAGTTTTGTACGTGGATTGTACAACTGTACATATTGTACAAACTTTGTGTAACACAAATAGCGGCTCCAACGTTGTTCTAATATTCTCGAAAACATAACTAGTTATGACATAATACTGTTTCGTTGGTTTAGAAAGACTACTATGAATGTTGGTTTATTTTTCTGACTCAAACTAGCATTTTTATGGTTTTAAGATAGCAAACGAGCTGACAGCGCCACCAACCCCTGCCGTTCATGGACATCGTAACAGACTTCGAGTAGGACTAAGGGGGACTGTTAATTGGTTAATAGGTCCTGTTAGTAAAAGATGTTAGTGAGAATATTAGTTGTCGTTAATTCATTAGTGTGGGCACTATGGAAGGTAATACTATTAGTACAGGTTAGTCCTGTTAGTAAATGTTAGTAGTCCGTCGTGATTGTCATAAGATGCGTTGCTACCCTTGAGGACTGAGATGGTCGCCTCTTGTATAAGATTAACCATTAAGCAATAAATACATCAACATAATAGACAAAACAAATAATATTGCAATATTAAACTCTATTTATATCTCAAGTAACAATTTAATAGACCTTTAACAAAATTCTGACAAGTAGAAAATTGCTTAAAAGAATTTTAAAACAAGGATCGGATACTAGGATATTGGAAATGTATGATGCCACTTGTAGCGTTGATAAGATAGCATAAAAAGTTATTTCATCATCATCATCAGCAATCCATAACTGTCCCACTGCTGGGCTCGGGTCTCCTCTCACAGTGTACAGGCCATAGTCCACCACGCTGGCCTAGTGCGGATTGGCAGACTTCACACACCTTTGACAACTTTATGAAGATCTCAAGTTGCAGGTTTCCTCACGATGTTTGATCATCGTAGCAAGTGATAATTAGTATCTAATACGCACATAACTTTTTAAATTAAGAGGTGCATGCCGTGGTGTTTGAACCCAGGAACTCCCGTTCGAGAGACCAACGTTCAAGCCACTTGGCTATCACTGCTATAATACTTTAAGTATAACATTTTATATTTTGAACATAGCTATCCGCTGTCTCTAAGTATCCGCTATCAAACGGGACACAACATGATGTTGCCGTCTATTTCCGAGGCATTTATAAATGATTCTCGAGAGAATAAAAATATGTGAACTATAATAGAAATAAAGGTCAAAGTGTGTTATTAAAGAAGATTGTTACAAACTTTCCCCTTGACTTTCCACGATTGCAATTAATTCAAATTCAAATTCTTTATTCCGGACTACAAGGATCCATATTTTATTAGTAAGTACATACAAGGATCCATATTTTATTAGTAAGTACATATAAGCTTAAAATCTATGTTAGTACACGAAAAACAAACAAAAATAACACTAGTCACTTAATAGTTAAGATTACAAAATCAAAATTTAAAACTACATATTATTATTTACAGTTCAGGTTTGAAGAAATAACAATGCAATTAACTTTTTTTTAATGATGTGCAGAGAAAAAAAAATTGATTAAAAAACCCCCGAATGTTAAAAATATAGAGGGGTTTATTTAAAAAAATACTGCCTATGTCAGTACCATAAAGAAAACGAACCAAAATGCACCTCATATATGTTGATATATACGCTCAGAAAAACATTATCGTCCTTTAGGCACCCTCGGGTAATAATACAAAAGTCTTCGGAACACGACGACTCGTTTGGCAACTGACTCAACCAAAATATTAATTACTAACCAACTTATTAATTGCTAATTATTAATTAAAATACCGAAGCGATATTATTTCATTATTTTCGTTTTATTATTATTAAATTTTATGAAGTAATTCGTAGCGGTTTAATAAAACAATATTAAAATGTTGATCGTCCAATATAAACGACGGCTTTGTTTATGTAGAGAGTTAAATTGAAAATAAACAAGAAAATAGTTCGGCAATCGGTGTTATTTACACTAGACTGTTTGATAAACAGTTATTTTGGTAATTTGAATGCTCAATGTATGTTAAGGTCAATAAAACCTTCCCTATTCGTAGAACTTAGTAGGTGAATAATAGATGAATCTATGGCATCCTTATTACCTTAAGAGGTTATTGAACTCTATCATAATCATAACCCATACCTAGCCCACTGCTGGGCTCGGGTCTCCTCTCACAATGTGAGGTACAGAACATAGTCCACTACGCTGGCCAAGCGCGAATTGGAATTATATACACCTTTAAAAACTTCATGGAGAACTCTCTGGTGTGCAGGTTTCCTCACGATGTTTGATCAACGAAGCAAGTGATAATTAGTTTCTAATCTGCATATAACTTCTAGGTATTTAAGTTAAGCAAAAAGTCTAAAATGTTGTTCCAAAAATCCTAATGACCGATTTGAAGAATGCAAAAATTGCTTTTTAACGTCACGAAAACACGATTTTATATTTTTTATTCCCCTACATTATTGACAGGCAATTGAACTTGTATTGGCCGTAAGCAAATTGTGGGTCAATTTATTGGCAATTACCGAGGTACGGACCCTTCACCCAATTATACGGAATTCAGTCTTCAAAATACTCATTTTCCCTTTAAAAATAAGGCCTTTTTCCCTAAAATAAGGTTTAATTTGCTTACCTTCAGTAAATACGGGTCGCGTTGATTGAAAAATATTCGTATCAGCGGTGATATGATGGGATCTGTCAATATGAAAGGCTACTGAATCGTTATCAAATGTTCGCTCTTTCTCTTTATGTCCAATTGTACCCATAAGTTCGAGTGTTGAGTTAATTTTTAAATCTTTGTCGTAATCATTATCGTCTCCTTTTATAACAGTTGAGTTCTCTCTCTTCGCCAAATCACCTTTTAATTCTTTATTAACTGTTGTATAATAATCGTGAAATATCTTTCTGCGAGTTGCATCATCAATTTTTAATTTAGCCATAGAATTGTTGACTCCTAATTCTCTTGAATTTACTGTATATTTCGTAGTATTCATTATGTTATTAGAATTAGTATGTAATAACGTTTTATCGCTTTCAATAGTTGAGTTAGCTTTTCTGATTTCTTCATCATCGTCAGTTTCTTTTGTGTTTGTAGTATTTACTATAGTCACTAACACGTAATTGTCTTTTCTATGATTTGTCGGATATTTCATTGTACGGGATGGAATCATAATCTTTTCATAAGTATTTTCCGATAAAGATTCATTACGTGTATCATTAGTTAATACGTCAGACTTATTAAATTCTTTATCTTTTGCTTTACTCGATCTATTTTGTGCTGTATCATTTTCATTTGTATCAGTATTTTCATTTGTCTTATTTATTGTATTAACGGGATCTTTTGAAATTGTTACTTTATATCCTTTAATGTTATTTGTCAATGGCTTTTGTGCTTTATGACTTTCATTTGTATCATTGCTTACATTTGTTTTATTTATTGCAGTTACCAGCGCTTCCGGTTGTGTTTCATTTGTTGTAGTGGCATTTCTATTATTTATTAATAAAGAACTATTGTTACCAGTATTTATTGACTTATCGAGTACATTTTCTACTTTAGAATTTGTTGGAATATTCTCTATGTTAGTTATTTCTATTGTGTATTCATTTTCGTTATCAACTGTTGCATTAATGTCGTTTTGTTTTACAGTTAAATTATTCTGTAAATTTTGATCAGTGACATTTATAAGTGAAGCGTCTGAATTTATTACTGATTCTGTAATATTTTTTTCTACTAAGTATTTGTTTTCTTTCTCAAGTGTTACACTAACATTAGTTTCTTTCTCATTAGTATAATTCTGTATATTTTTATCCTTAATATTATTAAGTTCAGAATCATATTTTATTTTTAAGTACGTAATATTTCTAGCCACACTTTCTGTTGCATTTCTTTTTCTTCTAAACCTATTCAGGAATATTTGATATTTACTAAGCGTACTCGTATTTAATTCACTTTCGTAAGTTTTAACTATATCTTCAACCAAACTGAAACCGTTGTTAGGTTTTATACTCTCCGTAACAGTTTGCGGTTTATTCTTTTCTTGTTTTTCTGGAGTCTTGGAGAGATTCCCGACCATTTGCGTATTATAAAGGGGTGTGAGGAGAAGTAGGGAGAGGGTAAGGATGAAAGGTATTTTCAAGGTAGGCTCGCGAAGGGATGAACAGTGGAGACTAAGGGTAGGAAGCTTCCGCGACGGACGCCTCATACCAGGCCGGCTGTTAATGCCGACTGCTCTGAAACAAAAGACAATCGTAAGTAACACGAAATTCAAACAAACCGACTTCAATGAGAAGGTGAGTTATCATTTGACGGGCCCGTAGCCTAGTTGGTAGTGATCCTGCCTGCGAAGCGAGGGGTCCCGGGTTCGATTCCCGGCTGGGCAGATATTTATGTGACAGATCAATGTTTTTTCTCGGGTCATGGGTGTTAGTGATGTGTTATTTGTGTTGTCCATGCATCCGCGACACAGGGATTCCTACTGCGGGGGTATGAGTGTGTTAGCGTTTATTTTTTTTAATTTGTTTATTTCTTTTAATAACCAATTTCAAAGTGGAGGTTGACATACATTTTTAGATAGCGTTAAGCGTGAGCGTTTAAAGGAAAGACCATTTGGCTATAGGCTCTGATCTCCTAGAATATCCGTGGCCACCTAAATACGTCGATCATTTTAACATCAAATTCTTATTCTGAACAGTGTAATACTGGCCTTAAAGTTCAAGGGTATCCTCTGAGCGGTGTGTGGGTTTCCACGTGTTTCAGTTTCGTAACGATAACTTAATACAGTGTAGTACCTATACCGACAAGGAACGATTTGCATTTGCCAAATATGTTACTAGAAATTCATCCCTCATCTTGCAGTGAGTGATATTTTCGTCATACAAATAGTTTATTTGAGAATAATTTAAGTGTTTTTTAGTTTTTTCCGGAATGATTTAGTTACAAAACGAACTGAAAGTTCATAATATTTTATGAAGTTGTAGGATATTATTTTGTGTTGATTTTACGATTGGAGTGTAAAATTTACTATAGTCTATGTCACTGCCATAATAAAGGCAAATTACACGAGATCTCATAATTTTGAAATCCTTAAAATCCAATATTTTTCGATGACTTTTCCGCGGGCGAAGCCGCGGGCGTCGACTAGTACTCCATACGTTGAAATCCATCAGCTCAAGTCAAGTTTAATCTCTTGAGCGTACCAAAGAAATACATACTATTACATACATACATACATAAATGCATACGATCGAAATACACTTACTGGCGTAGTCAATTATAATTCTAGAACTCTAGACCAAGATAACAGAGTTTCTCTTCACATTATCAGAATCCAGTCAATGATTCTATCAGTTCTTTTCGAGATGGTTTCAATTTCCTGTTCAATGGGATTTGATTTCGGTAATGGTAGCTTTGGGAGTCGTTTTAGACTTAGATTTTTAATCTCAAGGGGTAGTTATCTCTATTATCTTCTGTAGATTTTAAGAAAAAGAAATAAACATTTACCAGAGGATAAGAACGTCAGAATTGGAGGATTAAATAAGTCTTGTATAAGAAAAACTTTAACCCTATTGTCACCTACATATATCTTATCTTCTTCTTAATCAGATACTAATAATATAAAGCTGAAGAGTTTGTTTGTTTGAACGCGCTAATCTCAGGAACTACTGGACCGATTTGAAAAATTCTTTTAGTGTAAGATAGTCCATTTATCGAGGAAGCCTATAGGCTATATAACATCACGCTAAGATGAATAGGAGAGGACCTAAACGGCTGGACCTATATCAATAACAATTTTGTGAGTTTCAGAGGGACCGAGTATGGTTTCAAACCATAGTTGGACCATAGGTGCTGATTTCGAGATACTTCAGGGGACCACTAAACTGAGCTAAACTATTAGTTATTGAAACGCCGCCATAGCAAAAGTTGTCAGATATGATGAGCATTTACTAAAGGTACTCGTATATGAAGGTTTAAGTTCAGGACTACCTGATATGAAAAACTAATCGATCAACCAAACTATAAAAGTGAGTTAAATTGACCGTTGCCTTACCCCTCCTTAATGACTTTTTACCCCCCTAACAATTTCCTCTAGGCTCTATATTGCACCCCGTTCAAGCCCACAAGTGGGCGTAATCGCCCACTACGAAAAATACTGGCTTATACGATCAGCAAGCGACATTTCAGTCTAACTTGATTACTAGTATAACAGAATTTTCCCTGAAGAGCGGATCCATTCAGTGCAGTAATTACTTAAGAGGTAAGTGGAATTGATTTTCTGCGGGAATATCTACTCTGCGCTACTTTTAATAGATGTGTCGACAGTATCAAACATTTAAAAAAACAAAAAGATTTAAAAGACTGAATTAGTTTTATTTAAAAATTCGAGATTAATTACATTTTCATAAAACAAAAGATTAAAAATTCGCAATCGGCCATCTTGATTCTAACACGCATCACATTATATGACGTCACACTTACGTAAATAAATAAACTCCATTGTGTTCATAAGCGTGACGTCAGAGCGGATTTTATTGACCACTTTATCGCGCAATTGAAAAAAATATTATTAAAGAAATTGCTTTAAACTTTGTTAAATTCTAGTTTATTACTGAAATAAGGTTTTTTCGTAAATAGTAAACGACAACCTGGATTATGGAAGAGATACAGATTTCAAAATCTGTTGTCATGTCTATTCCTGATACGATTAACTCGCTAGGTTTTCAAAACATTTATTTGACGTAACCTATAGATTAGTTAAGTAAATAAATAAACGCTAACACACTCATACCTCCGCAGTAGGATTCCGGGTGGCATGGACAAAAAAGTAACACATCACAATACCCATGACCCGAGAACAAACAATTATCTGTCACATAAATATCTGCCCCAGCCGGGAATCGAACCCAGGACCCCTTCGCAAGCAGGGTCGCTACCAACTAGGCTATGGGGTCGTCATCAATTAAGATATGAGGAAGCAGTGATAACATAGTGGCTTGATTGTTTGTTTCCAGAACAGAATTTGAACAGTTCCTGAGTTTAAACCCGGCATGCTCTACTTTCCAAAAAGTTACGTGCGTTAGAAACTAATTATTACTTGCTTCGGTAATCAAACATCGCTCGGAAACCTGCACACCTGAGAGTTCTCTATAAAGTTGTCAAAGGTGAAGTCTGCCAATCCGCACTAGGCCAGCGTGGTGGACTATGACCTGTACTGTCAGAGGAGACCCGAGCCCAGCAGTGGGACAGTTAAGGGTTGTGTTAATAATGATATCCGTGGACAATTTACGTACCTATTGGCAATCCTATTTGTACTGAATGTAGATTTATAAGCATTAAGACCTGATTATTTAAACCTCCCACAGGATTTGGGATAAAAAGGATCTTTACTTTCAGTTTTAAGGAGATTTTTCGTGAGGAAGTAAAAGAAATATCAGTGATTTATATATTTGTAAGCACGATACGATCTTTGATTTTCGTATTTTACCTCATGAATGTACTCGTATGTTTGTATGTTCCCTCGAAACTTCTAAACTACTTAACATAATTTGACAAATGAGGTATCGTTAGAAACGTCTTATTTGACCGCTGGTTACAGGCTATATGTATATGGCGTCACATAAAATTGACTGTAACGCCCTCTAGAAGGCATTATGAACTAAAAATAATAATGCCATTTTAGACGTCAAATTAATGGTGTGCATCTGGATTGAGGGCCCACTTTTTTTTTCTTGGCGTAGCGAAATGTAATTTATAGGAGATTTAGTTAAAATTTGTTAAAACTTAGAGCTCAAAAATTTCTTAAACGTAAATTAAAGATGTTACGGGCAAATGTTTTGGGCTCTCAGTTCAGATGCCTACAGAAATTGGCATGGTATAAATCTTAGTAAGTACTACCTCTGAGTCAATAATTTTTATTTTAGCATTTAGTTAAGAAATTCTTAAAATGATTAAAGTCATTTCCAACTGGCTCGAGGATAACATTACAGATCTATCACAGATTTTACGTGACGGAAAAACTTTACCCTTTTACACAATCGGGTAAAAAGCCTGTGTTCATTAATGCAGGTTAAAATCACCAAAAATATCAAGTTACATAATTAAACAAAGATTTAACAATTCCGGTGCTTTTGTTTATTGTGGGTCTGTTTATTTATTTGTGTAATTACTGTACAAGCAAGGTTACTTTAACATTCAACGTGCGTACATTAATACTGTCCGTTAGACTAACTAGAGTGCCACTAGCCGCTTAGTTCATTTAGGAGAGAGCGCCCTCTATGGAACTTGAAAAACATTACGAGAAAAACTAAGACTGTGAGTATAAATGTGTTTATAATTAATATCGTGCATAAAATTTTATTTTGTGTATTTTTTCTCTAAATTAACTTTATGCACACTGAATACAATTGACATAATAAATGCGTGCGTGCTTGCATTATTATAAAAATAATAAACGCTAACACACTTATACCCCTGCAGTAGGAATTCCCTGTGTCGTGGGTGGCATGGACAGCACAACACATCACTGACACCCATGACCCGATAACAAACATTATTTGTTACATAAATACCTGCAGACCGGGAATCGAACCCGGGACCCCTCGCTTCGCAGGCAGGGTCACTACCAACTAGGCTACTGGGTCGCCGTATTCTCAGAAATGTTTTGTAAGTATTATTCATCCAACTAATTTGTTAGACTATGTCGACTATTAACGCTTTTGGGTAATAAGGAGATCAGATGCAATAAATAGTAATTAACAAAAAAAAAATATTACAAAGTTTTCTTAATAAACAAAAGGTAAGTAACTAGTCATCAGTAATAAAAAAAAAGAACCTAGTCGCTCTAAATTGGACTATAATGAAAATAATTATAGTCAATGTCTCTCACAATGGAGATGAATCTAATTACATTTCACATGTTAATTCGTGAAGCCGTTTAGGTTCTAGAGTGTACCAAAAAATGTACATACATACATACGCTTCTAAAACATTAACTTCCTTACGCAGCAAAGCGCACAGTCACGTCGTACAAATTGTACCAGCGGCTCTCAACATAATGATGAAAATTGTAATTTTGTAATTTAACTCAATAGGGTTATCTGTGTGAACCCTTTCTGTCCTATCTCTTGTATCTTAATTTGATGATTCGTTTAAGATAACTTGTCAGATCACTGGAACAACCTTTGGGTTGATCTGATAAGAAATCGGAAATTATAGTAGGTGTTTGTTATTCGAGTTTTTTTAAGGGTTCATATGTATGCATGTATGTATGTATGTATGCGTGTTTATACATAATTATAATATGTATGGCCTATTTTTTAGTACGCTCTACAGCGCAGGCGGCTTGATAAATTTATATGTATGTAGATTAGTGTTATTATGTTTCTATTGTGAGCTATAATAATATTTTTTTTAACATGATGCCGCCTCAAAAAAAAAAAATTGCTATTGCTAATACACTCATACCTCCGCAGTAGGATTTCCTGAATCGCGGGAACAAACATTTATCTGTCACATAAATATCTGCCTCGGCAGGAAATCGAACCTGGGACCCCTCGCTTCGCAGGCAGGATCCTACCAAAACTAGGCTACGGGGTCGTCAATACACTATGGTCCGTTAAATCGTTTGATTTGTAGAGCGCGCCAAAGTAATGGACATACATACATAATACACAGAGGTACATACGAAAAATATTACCTACTTTCCAACGCAAATGAGGAAAAAGAAAAATTACTAACCTTTTTCTATCTACCCTCCTTTTTTTATTTAATTAACTGTCACCTTAGAAAACATTTCACTGTTTGAAAAACGTGAAATTGGCTACTTTCTGAAACACGTTTTAGAACAGAAATAAATTTTCTAAGGCCCTTTTTGGAGGTGCGATTTATTTAACGTAATTAATTCAAGGCACATGTTACGTGAGATTTTGTGAGGAAGAGAGTTTATGCTCCGTTTTGTAATAACAATTCAAGTGTGTAGGAAATAAAGTGGAATCTGTAATGATTGTGGCAGATGTCCTTTGCTACACGTATAAAGTGAAAGTCAAAATGAAAGTCAAAGTCAAAGTGAAATTATTTATTAAGCTTACTAAACTAATTAAAATTTTATAATTTATAATTGCAGAAGTAATGTGTTTTAATTTAACAATATTTTATTGCATACAATGTTTCTATTATAAAAAAATGTAAGTTCAATGTTTTTTGCATATTATTATCAAATAAATCCTACTATCCGACTAATATTATAATTGTGAAAGTTTGTAAAGATGTTTGGATGTTTGTAAATCCTTCACGCTCTAACCGTTGAACGGATTAAGCTGAAACTTGGTACACAGATAGTTTGCATCTACGAATAGGACATAGGATAGATTGTGTCCCGATTATAGGTTCCCTTGGGATAAATCCAATATTTTTTTTACTTTTCCGCGGGCGAAGCGGGTATCCTCTAGTTTTATGATAAGCTTTAAAAACTAAATACTGTACATAATAAAGGCTAATATTATATTTCTATTGTAAATATTAATTAGTTAATTAATTAATTTATTTATAAGTAACTAATTTATGCTAACCACTGCTATTCTTGATTAAGGTTTCTAAGATTCAAATTCAAGACTTAACTCATTTATACATACGTCTCTTTTACACCTTAAACAAAATGAGAGATAGAAAGAGACAACATAATTATATAGGGAACTGTAATTTTAGACACATTTTTTTTGTAAGACGATGTAGGTAATTATTAGGCTACAGTATTTAGTGCCGAATTAAATTATGCAAATTGATATTACAGAGTTTTAACAGATGTATTTCATTTATGCGGTAGGTCGTTTGATAGTGTTTGCCTTTTTGCGTGACAGCCTAACGAGAGTTGTTTTGCGAAAGTAACTGTCAGTCACGTCAGTTAAAGAAGTACCATACAAACTTTAAATTTTAATAACTTTCAATAGAGTAGATTGATTTAAATAAAATAAAGCCTAAAAAACGCCCCGAGTTCAGGATTAATTATGTATTACATTTATTGTTCTGTCAAATCAGCCGTTTTTACGTGATGCTCTTTCAAACACACAGACAAACAGAGTCCCCCCAACTTTCAATTTTATTATAAGTATGTAAAAGATAAGATTACGTAACACCTACTATTTTTTTTAGCTGTCTCGTATGTTTAAATAATAAATTATTACATAGATACAATATATTTGTATAAAATAACATTTTAAATCAATGCCACGGGTCAAAGCAAAAACTTAGAAAAAATATTCGGAATTATTAAAACTTCTCCTTACTAATAACTGAAGTAATAAATATAAAAATACAGTGGTTATTAAGAAGCGTACGTTTATGTCACTTTAGTATTGTCGTTGACTTAGTGCAGTTAAAACAATGGTAATAACTAGGTTTATTCAGTGTATGTTAAGATTTAAAATAACTAACACAAATGTGGTTCCTAATAGCCGGTTTTCAACAGGCGTCGCTAAAAGGTCAGTTAATATTTAATCTGTTAATTAAAATTAGTGATATAAAGAAAAAAAGTTAATAAAATAATTTTTCAATCCTTTAGCTATCCAGTGGTGTAATTTATTTTGGATACAGTAGACAATAGATTCGAAAGAAAGAAAGTTCAGCGACTTTATATATCATCTATAATTACTACATGATTGCAATAAATACATTTGATTTGATTTGAAATTACAACGCCAAACTGTGTCCTCCGATTTTGTTATCATTAAGGTTTTAAGGATTGCCCTCATATGGTAGCAACTTAGACGTATTCACGTGAAAATTAATCGATTGGTAACTGGTATAACTGTCGTTGGTTATATTAAGCCCCACTGACTTCAAATCAAAGTTATTTTAAGTCCCTAATCAATTATTTCATACTTTGCAGTTAACTTTTTTGAAGTTGGTTTAAGAAGATGTCGTAAAAAATATAGTAGTATCTTTAAACTTTTCTTATTATGATACCAAAGATAAATAAGGTTAATAACCATGATGTTAATTAAGGTAAAAAAAATGTATTTTAGATAAAATGTTATGTTTCTAAGACCATAATAAATACAATTTTATTAACTTTTTATGCGTTCTCGTATACTTGTTTTACCAATACAAAATAATGTTAAAATTTAATTTGAAATCCGGGAAAGGAAAATGATATTATATATTAAATTACATCAGTAATTATGATAATAGCTATTGCGTCATTTTTCCCGGAATATTATTCGATATCAATGTATCTTTTACATATATATTTTTTTAATTGTATACAAATTCTTCTCCATTACTAATTCAAGATTCGTATGGTATAATGGTTATTATTATTCCGGGTTATCGTTCAATGGGTCCTGGATTCAATTCTTAGCTTGGTAGATATTTTAATGATGAATTTATTTTTCTGTTCTCGGTTTGAGTGTGTTTTGTTAGTAGGTATGTATTGCTCATGACACCTACGAAACGGGGAACTACCAATGAATATATTAGCTAGTATTTATGCATATTGCGAAAAAGCTGCGACAAAATGTCGTTTAACAATAACAGATGTAAAGTATGAAAATGCCTTAAATCTAATGTCATTTTTGCGATTTACATGCAATGTCGATTCACGATTTTAAGACTCCGATGCGATAGTAGTTTCTTATTTTTACTTGAATGATACACTGAAGCGAAGCGATGGCAGGTCCACTAGTGTATCAATAAAAAAGTTATTACGTAAAAACTACTTTACGATATCGGCTTTCGATCTAATTTGATCATTGCTTAATAAATCCAATACAGAAATCTCCGAACTACTTCGACCGAATGTATTTTAAAAGATAGGAATAAGAGCTTTTCTACTAACAAGCGAAACTGTTTTAAAAACCGGCCAAGTGCGAGACAGACTCGCGCATGAAGGGTTCCGTATAATCATTTACAAATGATACTTACTTTTTTTAAACATTCAAGATTCCACCAGTTTATTAAGATCGAGAAAAAAATTGCTTAAAAAATACATTTGTTGTATTGGAGCCCCCCTTTAATATTAACTATATTTTTATTTAGTTATTTATCAAGCCCGTATCCGGAACAATAGACATTTGACGGTAGACTTAAGTAAGAGGGTAGTTGGTATCCATTAAATTTATCATTATTTTATTACGTCATGCTGTCACTATGAACACTTATATTATCATTACAAAGTTGCCTTAAACAATTACAAACAACTGGACGTAAAGAGTAATAAAAATTAAACGACACTTGCACAGTAATTAGAAAAATTACACATTACTACACGATAACCGCGGTTTCGCCCGCGGAAAAGTAGTTATAAAAAATATTGGATTTATCCCAAGGGAGCCTATCATCGGGATAAAAATCCTATGACCTATTCCTGGATGCAAACTATCTGTGTGCCAGGTTTCAGCTTAGTCCTTTCAACGGTTAGAGCGTGAAGGACTTACAAACATTCACATATCCAAACATCTTTACAAACTTTCACATTTATAATATTAGTAGGATATTAGGATTTGTATCTTTTCAATCGTTTGTTCATTGCTGAAGGTCGTATGCTTTGATAATCCCTTATTAATCTGTATAATTTATAATTAATTTAATTTAATAAATTATACACATAGGTACTCGTATATCCTATTATGAAAAGCTTAAACCGTTATCTTCTTTATAATCATTGCTAATCCTAATTAATTTCATTAATAGTTATGGACATTAAAGTCGGAACTGAAGTCGAATTTCTTTAGAATTCCGTAATGTAGTATGTATGTAATTAAAAAATATGCAAGGATTTTCGTGTAACATCTACGATAAAACAATTTTCTGTGTACATTATCGGCTGAACCGATAAAAAAAAATGTGGTGTTTTTAATGACCGAATATGGTTTTGGATATAGAAATAGCATAAAAGGTTATATAAGTTACACAAACGTAGAGTTTCATCGAAATTGGTCTAGTAGTTTCTGCGTTGATTCTCGAACAATTATAACAAATGACTACTCCTGTGTGCGTTTTTTGAACTGCCCTTAACTCGAGATACAATGTTATATGAGTTCGATACAAACTTTAAATTGTAATAACTCTTGATAGAGTGGATCGATTTTAATAAAATAAAGTCAAGTTTTAACGAGACTTGGGGACTATAAATGTAATTTGGTCACTGTTTTGACAAATCCGTAGTTTTAGCCCGTGATGCGCGTTCAAATATACAGACAAACAATAATTTTTCTACTTTTATTTGTTAGAAATTTCTTCCATTACTCATTCTGAGCCTCCTAACTCGAAAGGTACAGTTAGCATAAAAAAATTTTTGTTTAATTTTTTTGTCATATTGTTATGTAAATACGTATTATTGAGAAATATATTTAAAAGTTAACAAATTGAAAGCTTAACAACGTCACCATTTTAACAGGTGAATACATGAATATTCATAAAAATATTCATAACAGATTTTACGTATTCGTGTCATAAATTTGAATATTTATGAATATGATACAAGGTTTGACTCCCGTTATTTTGAATACATGTATTTTCTATATTTTATAATAGACAATTGATGTTTGTATTATTATTTTATAACAACTAAATGTAAAATAATTAATATTATATTGAGAGTTATTAATTATTTTATTCAAGATATAAACATGCATCATTCAGAAATTTAATTTAAAAAATCCGGAAAATTAATAGGGAAACAAACAACTAGTTAATTTTTTTTGGACTAGGCTTAGCCTAGGTATGTCTTTCCCACAACAGAGACGAATCCACAGACACTTCACATTTTGGTATCCATAAAGCCGTTTGGGCTGTAGAGCGTCACAATAAAATGGACATACATACAAACATACAATACATACATACATACGTTCGAAAATCATTACTTTCCTTAACTTTATTTAACTTTCCTTGAAACGCTTAATATTCCACTTTCCACTTTCCGACCACGGCCGCAGTTGCTTAACTTCGATGATCACTTATACCGACGTAAGCCACTGGGACATAAGCCCTTCAAACACAAGAGCAGTTTATTAGCTTCAGGTAAACACATTTTCTTTATCTTTGATCTGTATAAAAGAGAGGATTTACATTGCCGGGAATTTACGATCTCAAATTTTATATTCTTTGCGCCAATATATTTTTATTCGGATCCAATAAATTTTTATTCCGGTTTGGCTTCTGCCTTTGAGTCTAAACGTTTTCTATTTTTAGCGGTCCGTAGAAAAATGGGGACCATTTTAGTTTTATTATATTTTATTAATGCGGTATAGAATACTAGCCAAAATCCCATGCTATGAGACCAGGGTGTCGTAAGAGGCGATAGAAGCCGGCTGCGCGTTATAGGGCTCAAGTAAGGTTTGTATTAATAATTCATTACTTAATATTATTATGGTATTATAATCTTTATGTGAAGTCCGCCTGGGTAGTGACCACCCTCTTGCTTGAATCAGCCGCCAAACGATTCATCGCGTTTCGAACTTTTACCAATAGTACTGACATTCGCGGTCCCTATACCTAAATTAATTAACATTACCTAATAGTCTCATTAACATTTATCAATCGAGTCAACTTTAGTCCATAATCTAGCATTGTTGCAATGTGTCTTGCTAAATAAAAAAAATTACAAAGTTAATTTCATGATAATAAAAATGTACATAGGCCATGACCTAATTACTATAGCATAGTTACATTAACAAAGAAACGTGTAATTAATAATTGCACTTACTAAACCAATTAGGCACGTAATTATATTGTTAACAATAAGATCGTAAAGTTATTGTAGCCATTTTAATAATCAGTTTCAGCGTGATTAAACTTTGATCGAGGAACCACGGAAGAAAGAACTTACGTATTATTCGTTGTTCTGTAGGAACAACATATAATTAAAGCGCCATCTAGAATTAAATTAATGGAACTAACTCTAAAATATTTAAACCGACAACAAACGTGGCGAGTCGTTTTTATTTTGTCATGTTTGAACCTGGTCATATAGAAAAGCAAAATGGAACCGATTTAATATGTTAACACATGAATGCTTCATTGAATCTTTTGCTATGCTCGATATGATATTACATGATGTTATTGTAATATAAAAATTAATAAAAAAGCAGCCTATATGACGTTAGTAATTATGTAATGTATCTGATAATGTATATTTAACTTTCAACTTTTTAACAATACTAGTAAACGTTAAAAGAAAAAACAAAATAAGAAAAATCCATCAAATCCTTTAGGCTCTAGAGCGTGCCAAAAAATGGATTAATGCTTTAAAAACATAACCCTTATTCCGCAGTCGGGTAAAAAGTCATATGTATCTTCTGATCAAACGTAAGACAGTAATTGTAAAATGGTAATTTATCCTCAAAAGGTTGAGAAACACTGTCCTAGTAATTAAAAATCAAAGGTTTACTCCAATTAACACGTGCAACTGACAGCAGTAGCAAGGTGAGTTTACGTCAGAAACAAGGTTTGGCTTAATTAGAAATAGCGTTTCCAAGTAGGAAGTGTTTTCAAAGTACAAAATTTACTGCACCAATGATTTCGTAGCATTACAAAAGCCGTAGCAGTGATTGCCCAGTGGCTTAAATGTTGGTCTCTCGGTCGGGAGTTCCTGGATTTAAACCTGGCACCCACTTCTAATTTCCAAAAAGTTATGTGCGTATTACAAACTAATTATCACTTGCTTTGGTGATCAAACATCGTGAGGAAACCTACGCTGAGAGTTCTCCATCAAGTTGTCAAAGTGTGTGTAGTCTGCCAATCCGCACTAGGCCAGCGTGATGGACTATGACCTGTATCCTTTACACACAAGACCAGCAGTGGGACAGTCATGGGTTGCGATGAAGATGATGATGATGAGAGAAATTATTCTCTGGTTATAATTTGACCAGCTAAAAGCTATATTACATCACGTAAACATGACACAATTCATTTATCAATTGAGTATGTCTTTCGTTCTTAATTAGGAAATCTTCGGAACTCAAATCTTTCGTTAGTCCTTTCATAATATTTTCCCACTCGATTGTATCTAAGCCTTTACTTGTAGCGCTCCGGTATGATCCAGCCTTTATCGTTAATTGGATCCTATTGAAAAGATAGCCACGGTCCACGGACTCTGGATTAATAATACAATACTCTTTGTTATCATAAGCTTTGCAATTGAAAAGCTCGTAGCCAGCTTTCGTTAATCCATAGTGATAACGAAGTTAAGCAACTGCAGGCGAGGTTGGAAAGTGGATGGGTGACTGTTAGTGGCCGAATTGGGAAATTAAATAAAAAAAAGATACTGTTTTTTTTCGTCTTTAACTTGTCATTACATTCGTCTAATTAACCAGAAGCCAAAATTTTTGATGGTTTCACTTTTACCACGTGTGAATTGCAGATATTTTTATTTTATTTTTCTATTAATGACCACTGATTTAATTTCCATTTTCGGTCAATTCAATTGGTGTGACCTTTCGTGACTTCTCAACCAAAGTCGGTCCTTATCTACGAGTAAAACCTATCTCAAAGCAACTTAAAGTTTTCAACAAAGTTTTGTATTAATAAGCCCAACCATAGGTGGCTCGAAAAGTCAGTTCGGTTTGAACTGGTAAAACAAACTTTGAACAAAGCCTTTACTGTTTGGCCAAATAAATAAATTCGTATTTAGTTAACCAACAAAATTAATTTTATCTTACTTACGTGAATACGTATTTTTGCTACCATACGGAGCAGTCCTAAATACCTATAGATACATACATACAGACATACATACATACATAAGCTCGAAAACCTTTACTCTTTTTGGTGCAATTGGCTGAAAATCAAATATTTCCATTTTTTTAATACCTCTACTTACATTAATATTACGTTCGTCAAACAAATATTGTAGAAGTAGTAATTATGTTTAAAGATAAGATAAATTCCCAGATTTTTAAATAATTAACGTTTAAAACATATTACTACAAATTAAAGTAATTTGCATTTTAGATTAGCAAAAAGTTTAGCAAAACGGCAGTTTTATTTAACAAAAAATGTTTTGAATAATTAATATTTACATCGAGTTTTTTGCAAAACTAAAATTTGATTGTCTAATTTGCATTTACAACATTGTTGTTTAGCAAAATTTAATGTAAGTAATATTTTTAAAGAATTGTATTTTCTTAGACTT
>LGAG01000360.1:584439-602276 GCA_001278395.1 Lerema accius
ATACCCACTTGACAGATAAATTTAGAAATTGATTACGTTCGTATAGTTTGTGAAAACATAAATATACGTGTGTTTGTCACTGGACTCCTCCGAAACGGTTGAACCAATTTCAATATAAAAATTGTGATGTATTTTAGAGGAACCTAGTATGGTTTGGGATCACAGTTAGATGCGGCAGGTAGTACTGATATCGAAATATGTACCGTACTAACAGTCCCCCCTTAGTCCTACTCGAAGTTTATTACGATGTCCATGGGCGGCAGGGGTTGGTGGCACTGTCAGCTCGTTTGCTATCTTAAAACCATAAAAAAGTACCTCAAGCTAAACTATTAGAATTTTTTAACACTGTATACAAAAATTAAAGGCAAGGAGTATCAAATGTAGTATTAAAACTAAGTGATCAACCAAACTAAGGGATAACATACTGCAGAATAACCTCTGCCTAATCTTTTAGAAGATATAGATATTTTTAAAGAAAGTAAAATATTTTAATCAAAGCAATAATATTTTATGGATTGATTAAATGGATTGAGAGTATCGTATTCAAGATATATTCCGATTAAAATTCCATTTGAGTGTTGAAAGGTTGTTGAATTCATGAAGGTTGATCTATTTGAATACGTTTTATTACCTAATCTTACTTTCATCTGATCCTAAATTATGATTTACCTTTATTTTACTTGTTTATTACGAACGTGGTTGGTGGTATACTTTAACAATTTTTTTTTGTAAAAAGTAGGCAACACAAATAAAAATAATCGTATTTACAGAATTTAATTCAGTTTAATAAAAGGCTTAATTTAATTTTGCTGAATTTGCCTAATCTTTCATATGGGACAAAATTATAGACACAACGGAGACGAATCAAAAATCACTTCATTTAACGAAATCTATCAAGTCAGTTAGACTGTAATTCATGCACAAAATGTACGGACATACATACACTCACAAATCTTTCTTGGATTGAGTAACGACTTAATCAGGTCGAAATCACTAGTAAACCATGTGTAAAACTGCGACTACAACGAGAATTATTTATTTATTAATTTGGAACAAAATCATCAATTTACAGAGGTTTTAAAAAATGATCCTACAGAAGTATAAACTGTGTTGCAGAGATCAATGCTCTCCTTAATTGCTATACAGATACAATGTTTCAGAGGTGAGCTGACAATAAAGAAGTTTTAACAAAATAAGGTGACAAACTATGAATAACAAACATAGTGTAACAGTAGGAATTTACATATAGAATCTAAAACTGTGACGTATTCTTTGAGCAAGGTCGTTTCATCCATCCATCCATCAGTGCAAGGTCGTTACAGTCATCAATTTGTAGCAACTGAGGTCAGTGTCAATAGCGATAGTCTTGGGCACGTTTCTGAGTCGCACTTGAGTTGAAACAATGCAGCGTAGACTGCACAAGGGACCAATTGTGCAATTTCAGCTACTTTTGTACGGTAGGTTTTGAGATGAAGAAGTTGTTGTAAGTTTGAGTAGTTTTGTAACTAGAGTTGATTTGGTTTGTTAAGGGTTTTGTTGATAAGGTCAATTTGTAGTTAAAAAAAAGTAAGATCAAGTAAAACTTACAAAAAAATTCGACAGCAAATTTTTTTTGGAGTTGGGGCATTTGTTATTTAAAAAATATAGCAGTACCTTAATTCGGACAAGCTTGCAATTTAATGGTGGTGTAACGTATTCCATGATAAAGCCGATGATATATTAGGTATCGTCTAACGAGACTTGAGGAACTTATTTTTTTTAATTGTATTTTTTTAATTTTTATAATGTTATTAATATTGTAAGTTTTGACATTTGTTAAGTGAGCTATTAGTTCCTATGACGAAATAAATGATTTGAATTTGAATTTGAATGAAACCAATACTGTTGATCCTATGACCAGACATAATTACTTATGGTCAAATTTTGACCATAGAACTAGTTAAAAAATACGTCTTTTTATTTATCACTGTAATTTTGATCTCGTATTCAGATTTCGTATCTACCTTTCTCACTATTATTATAAAGGCAAAGAGAAGAAATTCTAGGGTGAGATTAACTCAATTTGGAGGATTAGGTTAGTCGAAATAACAAGATGAAGCCGCTTAGGCATTTTTTATTATTTCCCTGGGATAGGCTGGAATAAGGTTAGTGTACGCCTTTATTACGTACACCTACGGACGGAATTAGGTACTTTGCCCAGACTTTTTGTGTCCTTAGATTTTGTGAGTAACAAATAGATCCGTCTTAGGAGAATTAGGGACCGTGGTTGTATTTGGGGAGTAATTGGAAAGTAATTAGTCACAAAAATAATTAATTATAACCTGTATCTTAATTATTGTCAGGATCGGTTGTTTACTAAAAAGTTAGTTTTTTTTGCTCGAGTATAAATAAAAATGATGTTTCATACATGAGACTAAAATTAAAAAAACGGTATTTCTTTCTATATGGATTAATGGTAGACCTCACTTTTATTAAAAAAAAAAAAAATTACAACATAACAATAAAATTATTATTGGAACAGTTTTTTTCACAATAGAGTTACTCTCTCTCTATTTTGGGGTATTTATTTTTATATGAATCAAGTGCTCACTTTTGTTTTATAAAAAAAAAATTACAACATGATACTAAAATTATTTCAACAGCATATTTATATCTGAATTAACGTTCAATATATAATAATAATTTTTATTTACAATTATACAAGAAGCTATAGTAATGGTGCTTATAGAAAAGACTTTAAACGCAGTAGGTATTTCTCGACCTTTCATGCTTCTCCGAGTAGAAAGGTCAGTAGGTGAGACATTCTCATTATGGCTGCTAGGTGGCGCTGTTTGTGAACAATGGAAACTCGCTTTTGTTGCGGAAATAACAGTATAATATATAAGTTATAATAACGCTCGTTATCAGTATGGGAATGTATAAAAAATACTGCGTTGGCGTGGTTTTAATATGTGTATTTTCGGATTCATATTATGTGTAATTGTTTTTTTCTTTTATCTGATAGCATTATTATCGTTTATTTTCTAAACTAGACTAGCATTAATGGTTTAAAAACTAGTAATTAATTATTAATAGAAAACAAAAAAATATGACTGATGGAAATGTTGGTGTATAGTAGGTAATTTTGCAGCTTATAACCCTTCAATAATTAAGACAATTCCAATGACATCTTATATGCTTAAACAGATAAGTGACTTAAGCTATACGAGGTTTTTAAGATTGCGTACTTACTCAGGTCGCTATTAGTGACACTTTCAACCTCAATCACTCTGTATTGCTGTCGTTGATAGAAGTTTTGTGTTATTTAGGAATTATATCATATTAAATCTTGACGTATGACGGCTCGCGGCTCGTATTGCTGCCACGTCGAGCCAAGACGAGCTACAAGCAAGATTTCAAACCAGTCGGATAAGTAAAAATAATAATAAACGCTAACACACTCATACCCTCGCAGTAGGATTCCCTGTGTCGCGAGTGGCATGGACAACACAACACATCACTAACACCCATCCGAGAACAAACATTTATTTGTCACATAAATATCTAGCCGGGAATCGAACTCAGGACCCCTCGCTTCGCAGGCAGAGTCACTACCAACTAGGCTACGAGGTCGCCAATGATTTTGTGTGGCGCTTTTAAAACGCGTAGGTAGGTACTTACGATGACACACAAACGAAAAAGGTCGTAAGTACGCGTACTTACTCGCATGCTTATCACCTTTTTAGAAAGTTCCAAGGAGACATACATACATTCGAAAACATTACCCGCCTTCTAACGCAGTAGGTAAATACGTGTTTGAATGTTAATAGCAGACCGACGCCTCAACCTCGATGCAAATGGCTAAAAGAACATTTGCATTACTTTGACTAGCTGATTAAGGTGAAATCTACTTTCGTAACTCGTTATAAGGTTTAAATTACTTTGCGCTAACAATCTGGAACGTGTTAAGCTTCCTAAGATTATATAGGTGACATGTTAATAAGGTACCTTAGGGTTCAACCCATTAATGGATTGTAGATATTATAATATAGTTTTACTAGAAGCATATAATTTATATCTATAAATAAAGTAGGTAGGTATTAGTTAAGAATTTAAAAAACCCACGGCACATTTTATCATCAAACGAAGCTAAGAACATTCTCAATAAAGTCATCAATATTCTCTTTCAGTGCGCTTTTTTATTTGGAGATCCCTTAATTACATTTAATTAATAAATAATTAATTAATTAATACATTTGCAGACATTCGGTTATTCTGCCCCAGTCTCAACTCCACAACTTTTTAACGGCTCAACCGATTTTCAACAACCATAAAAAATTATCTAAGAACACTCGCAGATAAGTCACAGATAAGTTTGTAATCAAATCTTGCAAGCTAAATTTCACCCACTTCCCGGTGTCCGATTGAGCTAAACTGTTACACACTGGTCCAGTCCTGATGACAATGCATGTCTATAATAAGTATAACGTGATACTGCTACCAGGATTGGCTCCAGACGATTGAACTCCTCAACGGTTAACAGTAGGGACTTGAATTTTGCACTTTTTGACTTTTTATTTCTTTTTCTTATTAACAAGTAATAAAAGGTTGTTTAAAAAAACATTTTTTCTTTTAATTTCATTATTGAAATCAGTTCAGTTTAGGAAGAGTTCAGTGTAAAACACAAAAGCTATTAAATATTAAGATTTCAGCAACACAATAAAATTCATAAGAAAAGCTCCATTTTATTCTAAGCTTAAGAAGTACTAAAGCTGATATTTTTGCTTAACTCAGCTGATTATGAGGGAGCTTTTGAGTCAAGAGCTTTCGATCGCGAGATACTTTAGACATTCTTTACAAGAAAAGATTCTTTGCATCGTATCCAATATTGATTTGAAGTACTGATAGCAAACTACGTATTGCTGATAAGACGTTTTTTTAATTATTTTTTCATTAGTTATATACCTTATTTTTTTTTTGTTTTTTACATTAATTTTTTTATATAATGACGACTAAAAATAACGAGATAAGTTTCAAAACAATTTATGAGTTTTAAAAACTAAATATTATACAGTCACGTGCAATTAAAAGTATACACGGGTAGATTTTCAAATAAATGTCCACTCTGATTTCAAATACAAATAGCCACTTAACAATTCATACTATGTAACCTATTTGTTTTGAAATAATTAGAGTGGATTTGAAAATCTGTCCGTGTATACTTTTCATTGCACGTGACTGTACATAAAAAAGGTTGAATATACTCAATTGAATATCTAAGCTTGATATTGTACCAAGAACTCTAGCAGCACTAGTTATCTTATATCCATTTTTTTACACTTAAACTTCCGCAATAAGATTGACTACATACAACAAGTGTTGCACGTCGATATTTAAATTTTTTTGCTTCACTGGGAATCGAATCTAGGACCCTTTAACGACAGTCCAGCATGATAACCATCACGCCATACGGGACAAGAATTAACTTGTTCACATAAGTTCTCGATAAAGTTGTTGAAAGATAATAATTTATCAGTTACCAGTATTAGAGAACTATTAACATATGAATAGTGTTCAACAGTACTTATCGAGAACTAACGTTTATTGATACGTGACGTGGCTAACTACGTGGCTAAATAATAAATTAGTTGAGGGTTTAATTCACTTTTAGACGTTTTAAGTCAGTATTATGAACTGTGAAATTAATTTGTACATGCCACCAGATGGGGCTTTAGTTGGTGCACGTGGTAATGTTATATCAGGACTTATAAAATATACAGTGACTATTCCTCTGTTAGTAACCGGAATCACTGCTGATGTAGAAGGCACTGGAACTTTGAAAATAGAACATCTTCAAAAGAAGGATGAAGAAGGTAATCCAGAAACAGAAATACGAAGAGAGACTTATTTAAGTGTGAATATTTTCACTCAACATTTTGAAACTGTCCTTGGTTTGGGAGTATATGAAATACCGTTTAGAATAGAGCTACCACATGATATACCACCATCGTTAAATTATCACAAAGAAGGACTTTCGCAAATTATGAGTTGTAAAATAGCTTACAACGTACGAATTATATTTCATACACCTGATCTTTTTCCAATCGGCAGAGTATTTCGAAAAGAAATAAATATTATTGCAGCATTAGTTCCAAAATTACCAATGACATCAATCGTTCATGAGGGAGAAAAGAAATTGACGCAACTGTTTTCTAGTAAGAAGAGTTATGTTAAAGTTAAGGCGAATATATTCAACTCTGTATTGAGGTGTGGGGAAAAGATACAAATACAATATGAAGTGATTAATGATACTAATATTGTTGTTAAAGAAGTTAAGGTGAAACTTGTCGAAGTCTATACTTTCAAGCCTGCAGAAGGATCAGAGGTCGTTATGGAAGAAAAAGTACCAGATACTGGCTCTAAAATTGTATCAATACCTAGTGGAGATACACAAGAAATGGCTGTTGATATAAATATTCCCGTAGATCGAGCAACATTGGATTTTGCTTCAATCGTTTCAAGACAATATTATGTGCTTATAATAGTAAAACTTCCAATGCCACATAGAAATTACGAACTGAAAATTCCTGTTCAAATCGGACATATTCTTGATGAATCGGCATATTCAGAATACAATAGAACGATGGTTTGGGATATTATGAACGAAGAAGGTAGTTCAATAGAAAACAGTTAATTTCAATATTATCACTTACAATATTACTAGAAGACCGGGCAGACCTTGTTCTGCCACATATTTGTTTTGCATATCAGTTACTCCCGGCTTTAAATTTTCAGGTATCTTTATTAAATGCTTATCATATCGAACAACTTTTTCTATGCGTTTCAATAACTCTAATAGTTTAGCTGGTCCCTTTAAATATTTCGACATTAGCATCACCTGCTAGGTCTAACTGTGGTTCGAAACCATACTGGGCACCTCTAAAATACCTCACAAATTTTTTATTACAATTAGTCTAGCCATTTACGAGGAGTTCAGTGACAATGTTTTTACATTCCCGAATGTTGCATGTTAGCACATGTTAGACTATTAATTTTAAGAAAAAAACAAAAACCGACTTCAAAAGTAAACTAAAAAGTAAAAAATAAATTTGCTTGGCACAAAGTAATACTTATTATGATTTAGTTAAACCCAAATTGTTAAATACGTACCTATTTTACACTTTGAAGTCGGTGCCAAGCATAAACTTTATAAATACGGTGATACTTATATAGTTTTGACTTTTGTAAGCCAGTAGGTACTTAGGTGCACAATACGTAGGTATAATGTTACTTTGATTGCAAGTATGCACTTATTCCTGCAGTTTTTAGTATCTACTGTAGGTAATTAATCTGTAATTGTTTTGAAATATTAACAAAATTTTGTAGTCTTTTGGTATCGTAGCAAGACTGTTTCCTTGGCACCGACTTCAAAATGATAAAATACGTATTTAACAATTTGGGTTTAACTAAATCATAATAAGTATTACTTTGTGCCAAGCAAATTTATTTTTTACTTTTTAGTTTACTTTTGAAGTCGGTTTTTGTTTTTTTCTTAAAATTAATTTTTATTTTTACGATTTTTAGTGATGGGTAGATCTAGCTTATGTTAAGGATGCTTCTCGAGTGAAGTAATGATACTACCTGAGAGGGAAACGTTTAAAAAAAAACGATTGAAAAAAGAAAAATACAAATGCCAGATGATCGCGAAAATATACTAAATCATCGAGGAGTTCTCTTACTCTCCTGATTTGCAGCATTAAACCCCTAATGAAAGTCATAGGTACTCCATCTGGTGTAAAATTCTCAAATTATTGTAACCTATTTCACGGAATACAGAGACTAATAGACTAGTCTCTGTATTCCGTGACCTATTTAGTTTGGTTTGGCTAAGGTTATTGCGTGAAATTACGCATTAAGATTGAAACAGATGTCACCACTATTGTGATTTTTAGGGTTCCGTACCTAAAAAGTAAAAACGGAACCCTATTACTAAGCCTCCGCTGTCTGTCTGTCTGTCACCAGGCTGTATCTCATAAACGGTGATAGCTAGAAAGCTGAAATTTTCACAAATTATGTACATCCGTTGCCGCAATAACAGCAAATACTAAAAATAAAAAAAAGAATATATTATGGTGGGTCCCCCATCCCCATACAATAAACGTGTATTTTTTCGTATTTTTTGCTGAATATTAATAACGGTAACAGGTAGACGCATAAAATTTAGACAAAATATATAGTTGTGTTAACTTTCAAAATAAATGATTTAAAAAATCAAGTAAATATTAAATGGGGGTTCCCATACAACACACGTAATTTTTAAGCAATGTTTTCTCGATCTTAATAAACAGGTAAAAACATGAATATTTAAAAAAAAAGATGTATTTTTTTTAAATGATGACATGGAACCCTTTATGTGCGAGTCCGACTCGCACTTGGCCGGTTTTTTTCAATATTACTGACAATATGACAAAGACGTCACAAACAAAAGAACATATACGTGACGTGGAATTGCTGAATTTGTTTTTAGAAATTATAGTTCGGGGATCTGTTGTACATTCTCACTACTTTTGATTATCAAGTAAATTTTTCGAGACTTACTTGAAAAAAACGCCCAACTTCTTCTATGACAACGATTCTCGATTGCAGCAGATGAAGAAGGTACACAGAGACTAAATACGAGTATGTTAATTTGATGAGCCCCAAAAATATTAATCTTAATTTTTTGGAAAAAACTTACCTATGTCCTACAAAAATTACGGTTTTATGTGACATAACGATGTCATGTAAAATGATTATTAACCTACTGATTTATTTTCTGATGTTTACTTCTATTTTTGTTGTATTTTTATAATTCACCAGCCACATTGTCTTACAATTCTTACTGCCCGTCGTCCGAGACGGTATTTTTTTTTTTATCTCTACTAACTCCTTTGTCTAATACTATTGAGAAACATTGTCATAGAAGAAATTGAGCGTTACATCGAAATAAATCTACTCTCGAAAAATTTGCTATAATAGTAACAACTTGTAAAAATGTTCCCGGCTCTCAAACTATTTTGTTCATAAGCATTAAAAAGATGTCTACCATAGTGTAATGTATAGAAAATGAGCCTTAAGATATGGAAATACAGTTGAATTTGTTTTGAATAATTTTGCGTGTTACGTTTTATTGTAATTCTCGTGGCTATTCCGTGATTATGACACATCGACAGGGCCGCTCGGCAGCCCTAAAAAACAGGACATTTTGGTCAATATCTGGGAATCTACCGAACCGATTTTGATAAAATTAAAATGGGACCAATCGGAAAGTATCACCTTTCAAACAAAAAAAGAATTATCAAAATTAGTCCACACAGTAAAAAGTTCTGAGGTAACAAATAAAAAAAAAAAAAATACAGTCGAATTGAGAACCTCCTCCTTTTTTTGAAGTCGGTTAAAAACACACCTTGTTTTAAATGCCAAAAGCCCACCTTATACGGTAGACTTTACGTTACTACAGTTTTCAAGCTAAGCCTTTCAAAGGCACTCGAATTCCTTTGAGTGACGTGTTTTCCTACAAATTTCGGTTTTGCAAAGGTGAGAGAAACCTTTTCAGCTGAAATTAACGAAGTTACATTTTCAGGTTTAAAATGTGTGTTGCAATATTTTGTTACTGCATTTTCTGGTATTTTGCGACCTTTTAAAAATTTACATTTATTGTAAATAATGTTTTTTGTATGCGACATTCTGTACAATATTGCAGGCATGCATGGGCTTACGGTAGGTAGTTTAAGAAGTGCATAAAAATAAATTGTATGCATAAAAATATTAGGTGATTTATTTAGAAAATATATCAATACTTACACAGTCATAGTTTTTTCTTGCAATTGTGTTGTTCTAGATGTTTCCTAGATGGCGCTAAGAGTATCTTTATTTCCTAGTAAAATACATAGATGGCGCTGTTTAACAAAAGTATGGTTTTCATTTAAAAATGCTTTTGTTCCTATTTACATTATTTTTAATTCAAATTAAAAACAAAAATATTTTTATCTTTTTGGTTAGTTTTTTACAAAGCGAGTATTTTTACTTTTGATTATTGTACTCTCAATGCTAAAGAAAGATTTCTTTTGCAGTGGGTTTTTTTTTATTTTTCTTTAAATTATTATCTGTATTTACAAATTATAAAAACATAACATCCAACATCAGATACTATCAATTTTAAAAAGAAATAGTACCAAGCTATTTAACGTATGAAAAAGTTTTTACATTCTTAAAACGTAAAATAAAAAACAGTTTACGAATGTTTTAATTATTATTTACAACTTTCCTCTACGTTTTTTCATCAGACTCCAAAGATGAAATGCATAATAAGTCTTCATTAAAACTTACCGGACAAAAATTACCGGATTTTGTCGAGCAAAAACTCTGAAAACAGGTCATGCAAGTTTATAAACATAAATTTGCATTTTACGCAAATGTACTACGATGTTAACATGTTGTTAACATAGTTCTACTGAATAATTTATTGCAATATATTTTTTACACTAAAAAATATTTTTTTTATTTTCATCTTCAGTTACCGACTCAATTTAAAAAAAATCTCGTAGGTAATTATCAATACAAAAACAAAAAAACTCCTTAAAAATTCTGTGTCATAAACAAAAATAGGATATTATTATGTGACTGAAAATGGACTGTTAGTCTCTCTATATTGTGGTACAACGGTGTGTGTGTGTGCGTTGTCCGAGCGCTCACTATGGAGTTTAACTACTGTTAGTCTTTATATATCATGGTATCTGTAACTCGGTCAATCAATTACGACTGACAACACGTCAAGTACACTTCTCGTTGAACGAATCGTAATTTCGTTCGTTACGTACGTACGTATGTATGTATGTATGTAAATATTAATCCACACGCGAATATTGCGTAAACATGCAAAATCACTTACCAATCGTTTGTCACTTGTCACACGTCAGTGGCGGCGTACACACGTGCGACAATGCGACAAAGTCACGACAAAAAGTCGTATGTCGCTAACGTAGCAAAACGTATTAGACTGTAATAATATCCGTGTAATTGCGTCGCATAATTGTTTTAGATAGAGTCAAGTCTTATGCGACATTCTGTCGCATTGTCGCTCGTGTGTTAAGACTAAAGCAACACCTATTTTAAAATAGATTGATTGAGATCTCTCATGTATAAGGTACTTGTATAATATATTGTTTGTAATAACATGAATTTGTAAAACCGGTTTTACAAAGTACATAAGCACATAGCTAAACTAAATATAAAATAACAATGGAACTTAAAAATAATATATTATTATGTAAGAAAATATAAAAGTAAAATTACATATTTTTTCAAAAATAAAATGTAGGTGCTAAAATCAAGGGGTATTTAAAAATAATCTTTGTCACTTTTATAATGAAGACGAATTCAAAGATACCCCATACCATGAACTTCGTTAAACCATTGAGCCTTCAAGCTGTAGAGCGTATTAAAGAAACGGACATACATACATAAATTACCTACTTTTCTTGAGCTGCCGAGTAAAACAAAAAAAAAGTTTATTTTTGTAATAAGAATTCGTACTAATATTTACCTACCTAATAATATATTTTATTATTTACTTTTAGTATTTGTTGTTATACTATATACTATCAAGGTTTATGAGATACTTACAGCCTGGTGACAGACAGACATACAGACAGACTGCGGAGGCTTAGTAATAGGGTCCTATTATTACCTTATAAGAGAAAAAATAAAACCACTAGAACTTTTTAGTTATAAGAACTAAATTTAGGGGTAAATAATTCTATTTCTCTCTACTGAAGTGTTAAATTAAGTGAAGTTCAAACAGGTTTTCCTCCTTCCTTTGATACGAACGAAAAAGCAATTTTAGCTCTAATCCCCAAACACAAAGATTAATTTAGCTTAGCGATCCATTTACTTATAAACCCTTAAGCAGAGTTAATTTTCGTGGGTTTTTCAAAGTTCCTAACCTCGAAATGGGAAGTGTTTTAAAAGGAGTTCATGGCATTCATATTTTTTTATGGTTTTTTAAGTGAAAAGTTTTTTAGTACCTATCATTGTGATTTGATATTCGATGAAACAAAAAAGCGACGGTAATAGGAGACAGACACATAAATTACGCGGGAGAAAATGAGATAGAAAGCGTTATACAGTTTCTATTTGCCTACTAGATGGCAGCACGTAAGTTTCTTATTAGCGACATCTATTATCATGTTAATAGTACTATTTCGTCAAGTATTAAATAATGGTTTAAGTACAGTGACGGTTATTAATATAACCAAAAATAAATTTGAAATGGAATGAGTAAATTGTTTCAAACTGTTATATTAGATGACCAATCTAATTATACCCCATGTTTTGTAATCCGTTTAGCAGTTTGGACTCCATGCCAAAGACATAGACATACATACTTAACATACATACATACGTTTAAAAAACATTACCCTCCTAAGGCAGTTGGGTTAAAAATCTACTAAAATGAAGCAAAAGAGCGACCATGTATTTCTAAAAAATTGTTTACCAAAGCGAAGAAAAAATTAGACTATAAACACTAAACACACTCGTACCCCCGCAGTAGGATTCCCTGTGTCGCGGGTGGCATGGACAACACTAATAACACATTACTAACACCCATGACCCGAGAACAAACATTTATCTGTCACATAATATCTGCCGGAATCGAACCCGGGAACCCTCGCGTCGTAGGCAGGGTCACTACTAGCTAGGCTACGGGGTCGTAACTTACTTGTGAAATAAAGTCCTTTTAAGAGAGCTCGTTTTCCATCCAGCAAGATATTTATTTCACTTTATCTTGTTAGTTCACAGTAATTGATCAAAAGGACGAAATATTTTTTACACTCCTACGTTTGCTATACATACATACATCTTAAAGTTCAAAGTAATTTTGTTCGCAAACATTTTCATCTTTCCAATTCGCAGGTGTAGCAATAACACTCTTTACGGAAAAAAGAAAAAAGGGCGGGCACACACGTATGGAATTTTAAAATATAAATTTTCAGTTGGGGAGACCAGGGTTGAAAGAATTAGTAAGTATTTTTTTAATATAGCGTTCGCGTCGATACAATTAACCCCTGGTTGTTTCTACCCCACTCTCCCCTACTGTCAGTGTTAATTCAAAATCTGACAAAATCCAGACATTTGCACCAGGTTCAAATGAAATCAAGAATTCAGATTCTGTGTTCTAAAATCCTCGTCGACCCCGTAGCCTAGTTGGTAGTGACCCTGCCTGCGAAGCGAGGGGTCCTGGGTCTGATTCCCAGGGCAGATATTTATGTGACAGATAAATGTTTGTTCTCGGGTCATGGTGTTAGTGATGTGTTGTGTTGTCCATGCCACCCGCGACTCAGGGGGTACTACTGCGGGGGTATGAGTGTGTAAGCGTTTATTTATTTATTATTAATTACTGACAGTAGGGGAAAATGGGGTAGAAAGAGCAAGAAGTAAGGTGTGTCGACGCAAACATTTCCATAATAGAAAAAGACATTCCTAGTTCTATAAACCCCGCTTTTCCCTGTCAATTCCGTATCTGAAAATTTCCGGTCGTTTATGTCCGCCCTTACGGAAAATTCGAGATGACATTTTGTATATCGCCCCTTCCAGGATGAAACGTCGTAAAAGCCATTTTGGCCAAAATCAGTTTTTAACGGTTTCTTTATCAGAATCGCGCGCTCTATCGATCTGTATATTTAAAATGTTCAAATTCGCAAAATAAATGTCTTTTACAACACATTCAAGTCACCCTCTACACCCAGTTTTCTGTTTATAAAATGTCTTAATGAGCAATTTTTTAAAATATTTTTTCAAATTAATGTAGTAAAAAACATATTTTTTCATTTCATGGTTTATACAACAAAATATGACATAGTACTTGAAAATTATACTATTGAAAATTTTGTGGTAAAAGCCACGATACTAACAAATATGGCTTTTACGACATTTTTTGAAATAACAATTTATAAATGAAGGGTGCCAATTTGCGTCGTAAAATCCACGATTTTGAATGGTTTCTACGACCATTTTGTTCTTATGAAACTATTGAAAAGTAATGCTAATTTTGGTCTTAACACAATTATCTAATTACAATTATTTAAGTTGACGTGTCATAATCACGGAATATCCACGGAAATTACAATAAAATATAAAACGTAAAATGCAAACTAATCCCAAATGTCAATGTCAACTCTATTTCCATAGCTTACGGCTCATTTTCTATGGATCGCATTATGGTACACATCCTTTTAATGCTTTTGAGTGTTTTGAACAAAATAGCTCGAGATCTGTGGAATGTTTTTAGAACTTTCACTATGAGTATTAAGCAAATTTTTCGAGAGTAGCTATATTTCGATGTAACGCCCAACTTATTCTATGACAATGATTCTCAATTATAGTAGATAAAAGAGGTAGCAACACAAAAAAATATACCGCCTGTGACAACGGGCGATATAATTTGCAGGATAATGCGCCTGTTAAATTATAAAAATACTACCAAAACAGAAATAAGCAACAGAAAAAAAAACAGTTCTTTAATAATAATTTTTCATGTCCTCGTTATTGTTATAATTATGTTGAAAAGAGCTGTTAGATTTAATTTTTGTAGCACATAAAATTTTGATAAATATTTTTGAGACTTGATATATTTTGTCTCTGTGTACCTTCTTCATCTTCCACAATCTAGATGACCATGGAAGTTAAGCGTTTTATTTAAATAAGTCTCGAAAAATTTACTGAATAGTAATGGGAGGCAAAAGTGCAACGGATCAAGTACAAGTCAAGATGACATTACGAAGAGTTGATTGTTTTAAGGGACTGTTAAACGCTTACCTGTTTTTGCATAGTTTGGAACTGTTTGTTTTATTTTGATAATTTTATTACTGATTGTCAGAAAAAGTAATAATAACACAATAACAATAATACTTTTAAATGATTAAAAACTACATACATCAAGAAAAACTGTTTTTTTAAGAGATTATTGTTAAATTATTACCTATTTTTGGAATATTTTAAGGTTGTGTTGAAGAAGGACTTCATATTAGTTTTAAATAATGAAAAACATTGAAATAATGTGATTTTAGTCATAAATACGTGCTGCATTTATTACAATAAGTTCACTTTCCTCCTAATACAGTTGTCTTTTAATTCAAAAATTCTCTCGATAAAACAATGTATAAAGTCTTATACAACTTAATAAAAAAAAGGTTACAGTTGCCAAGCCCAAAAAAAATGTTGTAGAAGCCATTTACAACTTGTTTTTTTGTAGTAAAAGCCATGCTATCTCTGGAACCAATGAACGTAGGTTATTTTGAGTTTCAATGTAGTAAACTACCCGAAAACCTAAGTTTAATGAGTTATAGTAGTTTATTATAAATTAAGCGAATAAAAAAATATACAGGAAACAAACTTTACCATTTTTGTTTTTTGGCCGTACTGAAAAATGACGTTTTGGCTTTTACTACGTTTCATCCTGGAAGGGGCGATATTTGTATTATAATTTGTCGCAGTATCGTAAAACAGCGTCAATATGTTTGTAGGAATAGGCGCATTTTACGGTACATTTTGGCGTTATTAAATTTTTACTTTGAAGATATTTTTGTTAGGGCCCTTTTATATATCTCAAATTCGCCCTGTAAAAATTGATCTCATAAAATTTATCTTTTTAATCGACTGTATTAAAAGGAAAGTAATGTTTTTAGAACGTATCTCTCTATACATATAATAAAATTGATTGTTTTGGGGCTCTGTTTGTCTGTGTGTTTGAAAGAGCATTACACCAAAACAGCTGATTTGACAGAACAATGGATGAAATACATAAATAATCCTGAACTCGGGGCGTTATTCAAGCAGTATTTTATTTAAATCAGTCCACTCTATCAAAAGTTATTAAAATTTAAAGTTTGTACAGGAATTCTTTAACTGACGTGACTGACAGACGTGGTCAGCCATATTGAAAAAAACATCATACAGTTTTATTTTAAACTAAAAGATACACCGAAGCGAAGTGAGGGCGGGTCCACTAGTTACTAATAAAATATCTAAAATAACATAACATTTTCGTTTAACAACAGTTCTTAGTCTATTTAAAACAAAAATTTTGCGGGTCCCCTTGACAGACGATCCGCTAACTTTATAAAGCGACGTTGCCTTTATTTTAATTTATTGCTACGAGCCTCTAAGGGGTTAAGTTAGAAAATAACAAGTATTAAGTAAACGAAGGGTTATGCGGAAGGAAATGCGAGGAAAAGTTTATAATTAACTAATAATTATTAATAGAAAAAACTTGCTAAGTGAGGGCCCGTGGATCAAGGGTTCCGTATCATTTATATATTTTTTTTAAACATTCGACTTTATACCTGTTTATTAAGATCTTGTCACATGACCAATCCAGTTACATTCCACAAGTTGAAATCTGTCAAGCTACTTAGGCTGTAGGGCATGCCAAATAAATGGAAATACATACATACATACATTCGTAAATATATTAAGCTCGAAATACATTGCTTGCATTATTCACAATAATATGATTTGAAATAATCTAAACCAATATTAAATTTCTAGGTGACCTATTGAGAAACCTAGTTAACGAAACAATTTGAATACAAATAAATAGAAGCCAACTAATTGTTAGTAAGTTCCTAACCTTAATAAAACTTTATGTTAACCAAAGTCTAAACTTAATAACTAAGATAACAGTTAATATTAAAAAAGAGAACAATAATGCCAGCAATATTTTTTATCAAGGTTTAAAACTATAATAAAAAAAAAAACTAGCCTGTGTCACAGATTATAAATAAATCCAATAATACTTATATAGACTTAAAAGACTTTCTTCCAATTTATATTTTAAATTGAATTCAGAACTTGATTTTGCTAAATAACTTATTAAAGGTATACTTAGGCATCAAACATTAATCACTAAGCTAGTACTTAAATTAGTTCAAAGCCCTAAGCGCTGAAACCTTTGATGAATTACCTAAGTTAATCCTTTAAGCTACACTGTACTAGGTAAATTGGGTATGTAGCCTATTAATAGATGCTATAAATTATAATAAATTTGTAACGTAAATACCTCTTTTTGCTGTCAAACAATCCTATAAACCTAATAAAAAAATCGGGGGATAAAATTTGGCGTTGTAGTTTCGAATCTATCGTCTACATCCAAAATTTAATTATACCACTAGATAAAGGATCAAAGAATTGATTACAATAAGCGATAATTGTGGATAATCGCGCGCATTGGAGGGGGAAGCTATTTTGAGTTTGTGAGGTTATTTTACGAAGTAAATAATTAAGTATAATTTATTTAAAAAAACTCTTAAACATAAACGTATTCACGTAGAACACACAGCCGTTTTCGTGACACAGCTATAACCAAATTTTATCATTTCATTTTAAGAGCCTTTGTATACATTTTTCTAACGCACTGATAAATAATAATGAAAAATTATTAAAAGAAAAGGTAAAAATCTCGACTGGTCAAAACTTCTGAAATTTAAAAAACATAGTCTATATCACTGACACATTTGAAACGACTCCAATGACACCCTATTTGTTGAAATCCGTCACGCTATTTAGGCTGTAGGACGAGCCAAAGAAATCCATACACATAAGTACTCTTGAAAAACATAACCTCCTCCCTATGCAGTCAAGTAAAAATGGAATTAAAATTAAACCAATAAAGTTTATTTTTCTTTGATAAGTTGTCTTGAAACGTACGTGACAATACCAAAGTATGAAGCCACATAATTAATTTCGTTTCAATAAGTGCTGAAGATTCATTTGATTGTGTTTCAATTAGAATCAATGGATATTAATTGGGAAAATAATTG
>LGAG01000360.1:617258-634088 GCA_001278395.1 Lerema accius
ATAGTAAACGTGTTAGTCTATTAAAAAAAACTACTTTTAACGTCGCGTAGTTACACATGGCGACATATACATTCTACTCTGCTACGTTATATAGGTATACACTCAGTATAGTGTGGTGACCCATGGCCACGGCAAACGACGCCACGGTTTCATCCGGTTTATAGATACATGAGGGCTTTCGACATAGCTTAACGACTGTTATCTAACGATAGCAATCGAGACCGACGGTTTATCGTGCTTTCATTACCACGGAAATGTTTTTTTTGCCACTAGCGGTCACCCATCCGCTTTCCGACCGCGCCCGCAGTTGCTTAACTTCATCGATCGCTTAGGATCGACGCAAGCTAAGCTATGAGCACTTTACAATACATTATCATACATAATTCATACAATTAACATGAAGGTATCAAATGCGTTGATTCAATTTACAGGGTTGGCGCACCCTTGTAACTAAGTTACCCGAGGATGTGTCGTGAATTATCGAGGATTTTGAAATTAAAACGTCACAATTTAAATAATGGTAGAGTGGGAAATGTTTTATTAATTAAATGAGGAATTATTTGTAACACGTACATATTTTATAGCTTAGTTTCAAAGTAAATCTCACGAACTGGAGTTAATGGGTTCAAACCCTATATGCATCTCTAATTCAAGAAGTTATGCGCGTATTAAATGCTAATTATATCTTGCTACCTAAAACTTGCAAACTTGAAAGTTCTCCTTAAAGTTCTCAAAGGTGTATGAAGTCTGCCAATCCGCACTAGGCCAGCGTGGTGGACTATGGCCTGTACTACTTTGAGAGGAAACCCGAACCCAGTGGGACAGTTATGGGTTACGTAGTGTTGATGATGACATATTTTATTTATACGCTTATATCCCAGTCGCTTGCATCCATCCAAAAAGATCGACGAAGTTAAGCAACTTCAGGCGCGGTCAGAAACTGAATGGGTGACCGCTAATGTCAACATTTTTAAGAGTTATTAGTCTTTGAAAGACACGTTAAGGCATTGGTGTCGGTTATTACGGAATTCAGACCTATTTTTTCATTTTTGTTTTCAGTTTTTTTAATTTTAATATTCCTACGTTTCTTACCTATTGTTTAACAGGTTTAAAGATTAACTGTATACGTTTAAACCAATGTTTAACGAGGTAATCCATGTTTAACGTAAGAGTTTTCGTCATTCTATTCCAATTACAAAGCTGTATTTGTAAGCAAATTATTATTATTCAAATATTTTTCTCATTACTATAGACTAAATAGCGTATAGAATAGAAACTTTTACATTATTTTTGGGTGGCTAACCTCTGGAATTTGTATGAAGAATCAGATTCTGAATTTTACTGGGCGCAGATGTCTGAAATGTGTCAGATTTTAAATTAACACTGGCAAAAGGGGAGAGCGGGGTAGAAAGAGACAGGGGTAAGTTGTACCGACGCAAAAATTTCCTTAATAGAAAAAGACTTAGATACCCCTGAGTCTTTCAACTTGTTTGTTGGTAGTGATCCTGCCTACGAAGCGAGGGGTCCCGGGTTCGATTCCTGGCCGGCAGATATTTATGTGACAGATAAATGTTTGTTTTCGGGTCTTGGGTGTTAGTGATGTTATTTGTGTTGTCCATGCCACCCGTGACACAGGGAATAGTACTGCGGGGGTATGAGTGTGTTAGCGTTTATTTATTACCCGTATTTCTTTATCTACGTTGCAGACAATCACTTTATTTATTTTTTAACTATTGCCTGTCTGTTCGGGTATCATTGAAACTAGTTATTTTATTACTAAAAAATTCGAATACCATTTCTAAATATTACTAGCCCTGTGGCCATCGAAACAATTAGCCTTAGATCATTATAGAATTCATTTTTGTAAACATATTTTGTTTTCCAGTAACAATTCATGTTAGACGTGGAGAGTTGTGTTGAGAAACCTTAAATAATACTACTAATATTATATTAGTACGTATTAATTTAATTAATTTTATTTACTTAGGTATATGACATTAATTATTTTTTATTGTGTACGTGAAGTTATAATTAAAATAAACGTGAAAAATATGTAAATAAAAATACTTTTTGGTTACGTGGCTTGAGTTAGTTACCTAATAATTTTTTAGTTTAATATCTTGTTTATAAATAAAAATTGAGCTATCACGGGATATGTCAGATGTAAAATATAGTTTTCTTACAAATAATGTGTATAAAAAACAAGATTATTACAGACACTAAATATAGACACATAATGAGAAAATTAACTATTAAGAATTTCGTACAGAAAATGGTGACTTTGTTTAATAAACATTAATAAAAAATATACTTCAATATTCACAATAAAGCTGCCTTGAAAATGAATATTTCTATTTTAAATATAAGACAAGTTAAAAAACGATAGACTATAAGTTAGACTTGTTAGTAAATTTTAGTAGTGTAGTTAGTAATCATTAGAATATCTTGTCTTTTAAGTCCCACAGATTTCAGGGCATCACAATTGTCTATGGATATATTTCAGTTATTTACAGGATCAACATGGAGTTGTCGAATGAAACGTATCAACCAATAAGCAAAGTTTATGATGGAAAAAATATATTTGTGACGGGTAGCTCTGGCTTCCTGGGGAAGGTAAATTTGTGGCACAATCTTATCTTATTTTAATATTATTATATAAATAGTGGACCCGCCCTCGCTTCGTTTCTGTGTAGGTATGTTTTATTAATATGGTTGACCACGTCTGTCAGTCACGTCAGTTAGAGAAGTCCCATACAAACTTTAAATTTTAATAACTTTTGATAGAGTGGACTGATTTAAATAAAATAACGCCTAAATAACGCACTGAGTTTGGGATTATTTATGTATTTCATCCATTGTTCTGTCAAATCAGCTGTTTTACGTGATGCTCTTTCAAACACACAGACAAACAGAGCCGCCCCCCAAGTTTAAATTGTATTATATGTATAGATATAGATAGATGTAAAGAATAGATAGATAGATAAATTGCTTTAACCAGTTCGGAGATAAAAGGAATAGTATTAACTTTATTGGCACTATTAGTCAAAAAAACTTTTTAAATAATACTTGGTTATTCTTCATAAATCTAATGTTTTTTACGTTATATTTATTTTTTTGTAGGTATTTGTGGAGAAAATGTTATATGGATGTCCAAATATTGGAAAAGTGTACGTGTTATTACGAGAAACGGAGACAGTGAGCGTAAAGGAAAAATTGAAAACAATGTTGGAATGTCCGGTGAGTATAACTTTTAAGTTTTTAATGATTTTAACTACATAGTTATATTTTTGACTAGCAATCGCCCGTGGCTCCGCCCGCGTAAGTTTCCCGTTTTCACAATATTTTTTATTGCTGCTCCTCTCCTATTTATCTTAGCGTGATGTTATATAGCCTATAGCCTTCCTCCAAACAAACAAATAAACTCTTCAGCGATATATTATTAGTATAGATGGCGCGGCGGCGTATCGTAATTTTAACGCAACACGCGCGTTTTTGATTTGACTTCGATGCGTTCATATTGCGTTTTAAGCGCGTTTTTCTTGATAGGAACTAAAAGCTACACGAATATAAATGAAATGTGTTAAGAAGGCGCGTTTGTATGATACAGGTCGCAGACCAAAAAATATATACACTCGATCTTTGAAAAAAAGCGTAGTCGAAAAAAAACATAACGTTAATAACTAATGATAACGTTTTCATATAACATCACGCTAAGATGAATAGGAGAGTTCCAGAAACGGGAAAAATACGCGGGCGGAGCCGCCGGCGACTTCTAGTTTTTTATAATAATAGTAGGATTAAAATTATTATTCTTTTTTTAGATATTCAAGAGATTGAAAGAAGAAAGGCCGCATCATTTAGAGAAAATAATACCGATAGTGGGAAATATTAGTAAAACAAAACTTGGAATAAATAGCCAAGACGAAAATATATTGACGGAAAAAGTAAGAAATTGTGTATAATAATGCAATAATATGTTAATAATAAATGTAAATGGCAATAAAACATAATTGTAATAACAAAAAAATCTATAATTAATAACTCAATAATTGGTATTAAAATTAATAATTCCTCATTAATTAAAAAGATTGTTACTAAAAATAATAATTATTTTGTTATTATATAATGTTTTCCTAATATTATTTTTTTATAATTTCAGGTATCAATGGTATTTCATTTTGCTGCTACCGTCAAATTCAACGATCCCTTACAAAAGGTTCTCAATATAAATTATGAGGGTACTAGAAGAATTCTTGAATTGTGTTCCAAAATAAATAATTTGGAGGTAAGTTAAAATAATTATAGAACATTAGGCATCTGCCCTCGCTTCGCTTCGGTAGCTTTGGTTTAGACCTTTATATATTATGTTTGTGGTTAAATTAAAATTGGAATAAAACTTAACTCTTTAAAGAAACTTTGTCTTGGATTATAATATCTTTTTGGGAATAGATTTCCTTGGAACACACAAATGACTCTTTTTATCTAAAACTGTTGCCAGTTTGCCGAGTTACAAAAATTATACGTAACGCGTTACGTAACGTACTTATTACATTACGTAACGTTAACAATGTTATGTAACGCGTTATTCTACCCCCTACGTAACGCATCATAACATTTTTCAAGACCCCTCTCAAATCGCGTTACTAACACTTGAACCGCTCCTATACTAATCTTCTGCAACCCGCCAAGTAACTCTAGTATGTATTATTATTATGTATACCTATTTTTTTTCAGGTTTTTGTGTATGTATCAACAGCATACTCCAATTCGAATAGGGAGGTCATTGACGAAGTAGTATACACTCCCGTGATTCCACTAAATCAAGTAGGAGAACTCCTGAAACCAGGAGTAACTTATACATCTCAACAGATAAAACAATATATCAGTTAGTAATTTAACCCTAATTTAAATTAGTAATTATTAATTATTAAATATAATTAATAGAAGAAAATGGGTATAGCTGTGTCATGGATACGACTGTGAATACGGGCATACGTTTATGTTACATGCATTTTTTTTTGTAATCTAATTTTATGCGTTTATTAATATAAACTCAAAATAGCAGAGCTTTCTCTCTACCGTGCGCGATTTTTACCGTTTTTGCTTATTGTAATTAATTCTTTGATTGTTTAGCTACTCAGTGGTGTAATTTAATTTTGGATGTTGATAGATTTGAAACTACAACGCCATACTATTACTTATTATTATACTTTATTATCCGATTTTGTTATTGTTAGGTTTTTAGGATTGCTTCCTTATAGTAGCAAAAAGCCTGTATTTACGTGAAAACACCCGGGTGATATATATTTTTTTATAATAAAAAATATATACCCTGTCACTTTTACAATATGTCCAAATTCATCTAGCTGTTTAAGCTGTAGAGCGTGCCAAAGAAATAGACATTTACATACATACGCTTGCGAAATATTAACATTACATGAGGTGAATTCTTATCTATTGTAGGCATTTTAAATTCGAATTTCGAATACACTTATATACCTATTTTGTTTTCAATATGGCACACCCGACCCCCAAATAAAATTTAGCAGTTAGATTTTTGTTTTCCTAATAATTATTATTAAATACAATTATTAAAATTGCTCAAGACTCAAGTATAAACAAGTAAAATTGAAAAATATTTTTTCAAACAAGCTTTTATTAGTTGTCAATAAGAAAAAGAAGTAAAAAGTTAAAAAGTGCAAAATTTCAAGTCCCTATTGTTAACCGCTGAGTAGTTCAATCGTCTTGAGCCAATCCTGGTAGCAGTATCAAATCATGCTTACTATAAACATGCATTGTCATCAGAACTGGACTAGTGTGTAAAATTTTAGCTCAATCGGACACCGGAAAGTGGGTGAAATTTAACTTGCAAGATTTCATTACAAACACCGGACAGGTGAAACTAAATAAAAGCTTGTAAAAAGGAATAATTTAAATTTTTCAGAAGACCTACCTAATACCTACACAATGTCAAAGAATTTGGCTGAGTCCTTGGTAGCAGAGTATCACGAAAAACATAAATTTCCTATGGTCATATTGAGACCTTCAATAGGTAAGTTTATGCAAGTATCATTTATACTAATACTGGAGAAATTTGCAGGATTATTAATGGAGAATATAGAGAAAATAGAAAACTTCTCATAGACACCTCAACTCCTCATATACGTAGAATTTTATAGAGAATTAGATGACCGGGCAGACGTTCTGCTACATATTTTGACAATTTTCCACAAGTACTCCCAACCTTCAATTTTCATGTATTTTTAGTAAATGCTCATCATATCTAACAATTTTTGCTATGGCGGCGTTTCGATAACTCTTATAATTTGGCTGGTCCCTTGAAGTATCTCGACATCAGCACCACCTACCGGGTCTAATTGTGACTCGAAACCATACTCGGTCCCTCTAATATACCTTACGAAATTTTAGGATGTTTTTTATACGATTTAAAATTTTAATTTGAACATTTAACGACCTTGAAAGTTTTGAGCGAAGTGTATTATTAATTATAATTATATTATTTCAGTTATATCCTGCAAAGACGAGCCGTTGCAAGGCTGGGTTGATAATTGGTACGGCCCGACGTCTATTGCATTGGCAATTAAAAATAGTATAGTAAAAGCTCTGAATGCTGACCCTAATAACGTACTGGATCTAATACCGGTCGATTATGTATCTAATCTCGTTATTGTAACTGGTGCGAGATGTCGTAGGTAATTACATAATATAAACATATTTTTATTTATACATTTAATTACACTAGTTACATATATAATATGTATATTCGACATTCACGGACATCTAAGAGCCAGCGTGTAGGTACTTTAAGGTTTAAATATTTGAAATAGAATATTACTAATAATAGGTCAGAAATTAAGGTTAGAAAACATACCGGATGGTTCTATTTTGGTATTTGGGTATGTATTAATAATTGATAAACCTAGTTATCTTTTATATAAACAAAATAGGGGAATGCTGAGAATCGTTTGGGTGTAATTTAAATAAATAAACGCTAACACACTCATACCCCCGCAGTAGGATTCCCTGTGTCGCGGGTGGCATAGACAACACTAATAACACATCACTAACACCCAGAACCCGAGCACAAACATTTATTTGTCACATAAATATCTGCCCCGGCCGGGAATCGAACCCGGGACTCCTCGCTTCGCAGGCAGGGTCACTGCCAAGTAGGCTACGGGGTCGTCAATTTAAAAACGTATAGTCCACGTCACTTATCACTTTTACAATCGAGAGGAATCCAGTAACACCCCATAATGTTGAAACATTTGAGTTGTACCTAGAGCGTACATAGGCTCCTTAAAAATTGCCCTCCTTCTTACATAGTTGGGTAATAGTAAATCATTTGTTACCTTTATAAGCCTAATGTAATAATTATTTAGTTATTTTATTATTTTATTTTTCACATTTTTTTCAGTGTTGATAACGTAATGGTATACAATAGTTGTTCAAGTTCTGTGAACCCTATTACATTAAAGAAATTTACAGATCATGTGGAAATTAGTACTGATTTACAAAATAATAGTAAGTATTTTTTTTTACTTTCTCAACTCAAGTCTTTGGCAAGGGCTATTATAGTGTAGATGAATATATAGTTGAGGAATATACAGTTCTGCATCAGATTACATTCAGGTCATAATAAAAAGATTGTTATTAAAATGACGAAATTTTTATTCTTTTTTATAAAGATGTAAATACTAAAATTTATGCGTAATAGGGAAAATCTGGGAGGAATAGTTTGGTTACTAAAGTTAGCAGAATTAGATAACAGTTTGGATATGACTAGATTTTTAACAGTTGAGCTATCCAGGCAGGCACAAGGAATTTTTGATTTTAATCATCCACAAAATATTTTTTTCTTATCCAATAAATACATGAGGGATTATAAAATATTCTTTGTTAAACAGTTTTTTTTTATTACAGATTTTTTTCCTTACCCAAAACTAATGTATATAAAAATGGGATGGTTAATGGCCGTAGTAACATTTCTATTCGAAACCATCCCCACATATTTAGCGTATTATGTGTCGCGTATTTTTAGGAAAAAGAATATGTAAGTAATTATCATAATCTTATTGGTGGAACGGTACAGTCTTTATAGCAGAACCTAGTAACCTAGTGGCTTGAACGTTGGTCTCCAGAACAGGAGTTCCTGAGTTCGAACCCCATCACCACTAATTCAAAAAGTTATTTGCGTATTAGAAATTAATTAGTTATTACTTGCTTCGGTGAAGGAAAACATCGTGAGGAAACCTGCACGTCTGAGAGTTCTCCATAAATATCAAAGGTGTGTAAAGTATTAGCATACGCAAGCGTGGTGAACAATGGCCTGTACCCCTCACACTTTAAGAGGAGACATGAGCCCAGCAAAGGGACAGTTATGGGTTGCGATGATGATGATAAATTAAATAAAATGACAACAAAACAAAAACAATATTCGAAAGAGACTCATATGTAAACAAAGCAACGGACATTTCTGTGTCACTATATACAATTGATTATAATATGTTTAATGTTATTGAATAAAATATAAAATTAAGCAATAACCACTTCAAATTTTGCTTACAGGCACTTGAAAATTCTGGCGAAATCACGAGCAGTGCGTAAAAGCCTTCATCCATTCACAAGAAGAACTTGGATGATGAAATCTGAGAACACGACTGCCCTGGCCAACAGTTTGTCATTAACTGACAGCAAAATATTCAAATGTGACGCTGCTGATATAGACTGGGATGAGTATATCCCCGTATACCTTCGAGGAGTGCAAAAATACTTATTGGATAAAAAGAAATAATTAAATGTATTTTTTGGATTACAATTTGTAATTTTTTGGATAATTGAGATTTTCTTTGCGGTTCCTACCTCGGACGATGAGATGAGTGCAAGGCTCTAAATAATATATTACCTTGTAAGGTTTTAAATAAGTTTTTTTTCTGTAGTACTAAAACAAACGAAATCATTTCATAAAAATAAATATTTGATATTATAGAAAATTATCATGACAAAAAAAAATAATTATCTATATATTAATTAGTTTTATATTATGCTAGTTAAATAAGTAATTAAATTTACCTTTGTTTCAAAATTTATAATATTAATAATCGCATTTTAACACAATAAAATTTGTATAACCTTTATCTTACCCACAATGCAATCCAATGAATTTTTGACAATGTTTGAGCTGTAGGACGTGCAAAGAAATAGACATACATACATACAGGGATTTGTAAAACATTACCCTACTGTTAGCGCTGTCGGGTCAAAATTGTTGTGTTAGGTCCATCACAAGATTCCAAAAAATGTTAGAGTAAAATCCTAAATGTATATTTTTTATAATTTAAAGTCATTAGGAGCAATAAAATATCACAAATCTACGGAAAAAACATGTATTATACAATATCCTCTGGCTAATTATTAATAGTTAATTATATTTGTATTCTTTTTAATAATACAATTAGGCTTAAGCGAATTAATAGGCATTTTATAATTAACAAAATAATACTTTTATATGATAAGTCTTTGTAAGAAAATTAACCATTTACAAACAAACACGAAAATAATTTAATTATCTATTAATTATTTTAAATAAATTTTAGACAATGCCTGTTGTTAATTATTTTAATAATTGTCATTTTTGAAACTTAAATGTATTGTTTTATTGTATGTATAATAAACTTGATGTTGAATCAATATTTATTTAATTGTAATATTGAAGTGATAAAAATCACTTAAACATAACTGGAAAAGTGTGAATAACAAGAAAATTTTTAATCTCCGTTACAAGGTTTGAGTAAAACTGCGTGCTAAATAGGACAAATTAAAAAAATTGACTGCAGCAATAATAGCTCGTTTGTTTTCATTTCAGGGCTTAATTTATTTCCAAAAGTTACAAAAACTTATAAAAGCGTAAGAAGCGTAAGCGTTTTAGATAAGTCATAAAACTTTAAGCGTTATTTTATTACTTTGTTTTTTTAAGTGAAGCTATCAAAATTAATCTTTGATTAAAATATGATTTTTTGCTATAAAAAATTTATTTTCGAATCTTATTTCAATTAAAAAACAATTTAAATACCTCGATCTCCCAAAAAAAGCGATTTATGGTTTTTTTTCAAAGTCTTAACAATATTTTTTTAGTATTTTAATCCTCCACGCTACGCTGTAAACTTTTTATTGCCGATTAAGAATTTGAGTACTCCGTTGAAGTAAATCGGTATGAAGTCAGTCCAAGTTATGTTTGCAGGGTTACAGGGAAACTTCTGCCGGTCTGCTTGATCCAGGTCCTCTTCCAGGGCCTGAAGCCGACTAGAAGTCATAAACCAGTTCCTTGAAGTAAAGAACTTCAGAAATTTTAAATAGGCTTGAAACTTCCGTGTTCGTTTTACGTGCCTGCGAAAACAGAAAAAAAATTTATAAGGTAAGGTGGGGTAAAACTAACACACGGGGCAAGACTAACACTGTCTATTATCTCGATACGTATAGCTTAAATACGAAATTCTTCCAGTCTGTAAGATAGAAAAAACGTAAATGTTCTCGGCTAAAACACACACATGTCGTGTCTTCAAGTGCATATCGAGATAATAGACAGTGTTAGTCTTGTCCCGTGTGTTAGTCTTACCCCACCTTACTTACCAATTATATAAAGCTGAAGAGTTTGAATGCGCTTATTTCAGGAACTACTGGACCGATTTGAAAAATTCTTTTAGTGTAAGATAGTCCATTTATCGAGGTAGACTACAGGCTATAACATCATGCTAAGATGAATAGGAGAGTAGCAGCAATAAAAAATATTGCGAAAACAGAAGAATTACGCGGGCGGAGTCGCGGACGTTTGATAGTAACAATAAAACATTAAAAACAAAAATTCTGGATTTTTGTTAAAGCTTAATATTTTTTGTGAGGATTGGAGGTACTATAATAAATATACAGCATAATGATACTCCCTAATGGAGATGAATGTAACAAGAATCCGCCATGCCAGTTGGGTTTTAGAGTAAACTGTAGAGCGTCCCAAAGAAATATACACTTTAAATTAGAAACACACCTTCGCAAGTTTATTAAACAAATAATAATAAATTAACTTACTTCGTAGGCTCCCGTTTTATTAAAAGTAGAAAATCAAAAACATAGGCAAGAAGTGTTTGGTAAATAAATAAAAAAAAGTTTAAAATTATTGACGATTCCGTAAAAAACATCCTATGAAGCGGTAATTCATCTGAAACAACAAGAATTATTAAAAGAAAAATAAAAAACTTGATTGCAAAAACTTTTTTTGGAGGTTGGGAGAGTTAAACAAAAAATATATATTCATTCCCACACTTATGATAAAATCCATTGACACCTCTCATCTGTCGTTAAGCTGTTTGGGCTATAGAGCGTGCCAAAAATACCGACATACATACAAAGACATACATACAAAGAAAAGCTTGAAAATAACTACCATTTTTCTAGCCCTATCTGGTTAAAATACTTTTTAATTTATACATTTTTTTTTAATACATAAAAATTAAAAATATTTACTTACTGTAACCGACTTCATTACTTTGTTTAGTGTATAATGTACAAACATCCCTTAACGTAATGGTGTTGATAACACTTGTACAACAGTTATAAACTGGCAGTTTCTTAGATCTGAAAAAAAAACAAAAACTACATCAACTCAAAAACTCAAAAGTAGTGATGGCTTAGTGGTTTCAACATTGGTCTTCCGAAAGGGAGATACATGCTTCGAACTCTGGCATGCAACTCAAATTTAATTATCACTTGTTTCGGTAATCAAACATCGCTCGGAAACCTACACACTTGAGAATTCAACAAACTTCTCAAAGGTGTGTGAAGTTTATCTACCTACTTAGCCAGAATGTTGGACTATGGCCTGTACACTGTGAGAGGAGACCCGAGCATAGCAGTTGGACAGTAATGGGTTGTAATGATGATGATGATAATGATGATGATGAAGATGATGATGATGATAGACTTACTTTTGACATCTAGCAGCTGCAACAATAGTAGCATTAATAACGTAGTCTACTGGAATGATATCAAGAGCATAATCTTCTTTTCCATAATAACATAACAACCAACCCCTGGCTATCACATCAAGAGCTGGAGTAGGACCTAACCAGGTATCTATCCATCCAGGATATGGCTCATGCATAGCTGCTACTACTGCAATAAAAAAAAATTACCCAATTCACATGTGGTAGAAGTCAAAAATTCAATTTTGGCTTCAAGATAATGAGACGAAAGTAATTCGGTAATGACACGTATACAAAACACCAAGTCACCATTTTTAGGGTTCTGTACCTAAAAGGTAAAAACGGAACCCTATTACTAAGCCTCCGCTGTCTGTCTGTCTGTCACCAGGCTGTATCTCATACTTAATGAGAATGTAATGACACGTATACAAAACACCAGGTCACCATTTTTATAACTTATAGCGTCATCTATTATCACAGTTTAAACAATTTGCTCATTCTATTTCAAATTTATTTTAAGTTTTATTAATAGAAGTCACTGTACTCAAAACAGTATTCAACGCTTAACAAAATAGTGCTACTAACATGAAAATAGATGTCGCTAGTAGGAAACTCCTGATAGATAAATAACTGGGAGGAACTTGGCGGAGTAAGACAGGACAAATGATTCATTTCTTCAATGTCTTCTTCAAGTTTGATACATGGTTAAAAATTCGCAAAAGTTGCTTAAAAAATGAATGTTATAGTTTTGAAAAAAAGACAAGTTAATAAACGGACGAAATAAAGTTGAATTTAGAACATTATTTTGTTTAATTGGTTGGTTACAAACTACAAACCTATTGATGGCCTTATAATGGTAATAGGCATGTCTCCGCGGATTTCATCCACCATGGATTCCGTTAAGGCTTTTGTAAATGTATATGTATTTGGTGTTTCCTCTGTAACAAGTAATAAGAGTTTAAACAAAACTTAACCATTGAAAAAACATGCTTTAAAAGTATAAAAAGCAAGCAAAGTTAGGAGCAACAGCTATCTATTATTATCTATCTATCTTATTACTAGCAATCGACTGCGGCTCCGCCCGCGTAATTTTCCCGTTTTCTTTTTTTTATTGCTGCTCCTCTTCTATTTATCTTAGCGTAGTGTTATATAGCCTATAGCCTTCCTCGATAAATGGACTATCTTACGCTAAAAGAATTTTCCAAATCGGTCCAGTAGTTCCTGATATTAGCGCGTTCAAACAAACAAACTCTTCAGCTTGGTATTATTAGTATAGGTAGATATAAAATACAGTACGTGTCTTTGTCACTGAACTCCTCCTAAACGGCTGGACTGATTTCAATATAAATTTTGTAAGGTATTTTAGAGGATCCGAGTATGGTTTCGAGCTAAAGTTGTGACCTGGGAAGGGTGATTTCAAGATACTTCAACGTACAAGCTGATCTATTAGAGTTATTGAAACGTCGTCATAGCAAAAGTTGTTCGATATGATGAGCATTTACTAAAGGTACATGAAAATTCAAGGCCAGGCCAAACAAAGTTTGCGATGTCTTTTAGTTATAATTAGAATATTTTAATTACCTAATGACAAGATTTCAAGAACAAGTTTACACGATTACGACAATACCTACTTGAATTAATTGATGATTTAATATGTGACCTTAATTAAAATAATACTTAAGATTTTGTCATTCTATCTCTAGATGAGGAAAAAAAAATAAAGCGGTTTTTATACGAAATTCGTTAAATATTTCAATGTTTTTTGGCACTTCATTGTGTGCAAATTTTTAAACTGTGACCTTTATATTTGTGTCTATTGTTTTGTACAACAAAGCATAAAATATATACACTAAAGTAATTGTTATAATCACCTAATGTAATTGTTATAATCACCTAATGTTATCGCAAAACAAAACCATTATTTATTTTTATTGGTTTCTTAGAATTCATTATGTATGTTACCGGCAATGTGTAAAATGCAGGTATCGTATACAATGCCTAGATTATCATTTCATACATTACCTGAACGTTTTTGGCATTCTATACATTGCCTAGGCATTGTATACAATACCCGATTATACACATTGCTGGTAATAATGTGTATTTATATACAGAGCTGTTAAGTTACAGAGCAAAGTGATTTTTATTTTTGTTTACGTCAGTCATTCAAATAAAATACCATTCAAAAATCTTTTGAAAGATATTTTTTTGGAAAAGATATCTCCTTGGAATTGGAAAAAGGTATTATTAAACGCAGTTTATGTTTTAAAAAAGTAACTGACAACTTTTAAGGAAATAAAAAATAAAAATTCGTGGGTACATCAAGTAAAAATCTCAGACCTAAAAATATATAGACTTATCGTTCAGAATAAGAAAGTGTGTAGAAAAGCGTATCGTAAACAACAAAAAGATGTAAGTACATAAGTTGCAAAAAAAAAATTAAATCACTTTTAAGTCCAACAATTCTTTTAAACTAATCCTACAAATTATTTTGCTTCATACAGAGAGTTAAACTTACTTAAAATTTCCTGAACACGTATTAAATTGCTGTCGCCGTGTAGTTCCAAAAATTTATAGACTTCTCCAATTTCCATTGGCGTAGGATAAACTATTTCTTCTAAAACCATTTTATCCGTATTACAATATGCTGTTGACATGTAAACGAAAGCCTGCAATTTGGAAAATAGGTCAAAAATAAAAGACCTTAATATAAACTTATTATTGACTGTAGTCAAAAAAATTGGATTCATCTCAAGACAACCAATTTCCAGGAAGATATTGTAATTCAAGACAAAATTTCTTTTAAGAGCTAAGTATTCCAATGCATTCAACAGTTGATGTCTGATTTATCCAAAAACATATACACGTCCAAACCATCCTTAAGGAATCTACAATTGGGATAAAATCTATGTTCTATTCCCGAATGCAGAATATTGAAGAACTAGTGAAGGACTTACAAACTTCCAAATATCCAAACATCCTCACAAACTTTCTCATTTATAATATTAGTAGGACTAGAAGGACAGGACAGTAGGAAGTAGGAGTGTTGATTGGCACCAGAAGTCGTGCGTATTGGCAATGCCACCAACCCCTGCCGCCCATGGACATCGTGACAAACTTCAAGTTGGACTAAGGCAGGACTGTTAGTTGGTTAGTAGGTCCTGTTAGTAATAGATGTTAATGATAATATTAGTTGTCGTTAATTCGTTAGTATGGTGACTAATTTTATGACAAGTGACTAACCTGCAAATCCTTTAATTGTTGCGAAAATCGTATCATATTTCTCGTTCCTTCCACATTGATCCTCATAGCTTGTTTTAAGGGTTCATCAAATCTGACTGTAGCAGCTAGGTGAAATATTATTGACACCTAGAAACAAATTTTGTATAATGTATTGTATAGCTCAGTACAGTACCTACCGTAGGGGTAGTTCAAGTATTACGTAACGCAATTTAGGGGGAGGGTCTTGTAAAACATCATGGTGCGTTCCTTGGGGGGAAAGGAGGGTTAAAAATCTTCGAAAGTTGCTTTACGTTATAATTGAACTGTCTATAACAGTCACAAGGTTTATATACAACCCGAAGCCCTCTGACATGGTTTCTCAACAGTCATTTAACGATAACAATTATCATCAATGGCTGAACGTGTACTTTAAAATATGGAAACACTAAAAAATAAATTACTGCTATCGGTCACCCATCCATTTTGTGACTCTGACAGAAGTTGCTTCACTTCATAGTCCATTTAACTCAACTAAAACTACCGGTCTATTAGTGCTTTCCCTAATCATCATCACAATCCATAACTCTCCCACTGCTGGGCTCGGGTCTCCTCTCACAGTGTAGTACAGGCCATAGTCTACCACGCTGACCTAGTGTGGATTGGCAGACTTCATACATCTTTGACAATTTTGCGGAGACTCTCAGAATTGCAGGTTTCCTCACTATGTTTTCCTTCACCGTAGCAAGTGATAATTAATATCTAATACGCACATATTTTTTTTTATTAGAGGTGCTTGCCGTAGGGTTTGAACCTAGATCCTCCCATTCGAGAGACTATCACTGCTTCGACAAATAATATTATTATATTGTACCTCTTTCAATATTGCTACTTTGTCATCATTCGTCATTCCAAGATCATCTAGCGTGATATCTCCCATGACAAAATGTATTTTTTCAAGATTATCCGGTTTTTCTTTCCTTATTCTTTCAAATATCTAAAAATAAATACACGATTAACACATCTATACATTCAATAAATTAGCTTTTAAATTAAATAATAAAAAGTTATAGATGCAAAAAACTACGTACAAGTTTTACCTAAATAGTAGTCAACTAAGGCATAAGGGAAAACAATGATTAACTTAATTAAACTATAGCAGGAAATAAAAAAAATATCATTAACCAGGTACCAAGAAACGAATAGCAAAGCGAAATAAACCATAGCAAGAACAGAACAAATGTAGATGGCATGTACTAAACCATGACAAGAAACAAATCGATGATGTAACAGATCATAGCAGAAAAAAGTGGATGTAGCTATGTCATGGACACGGCTGTGCATTGTACGTGAATACGTTTATGTTACGGATTCATTTTCTTTAATTTTTTAAATAATTTTACGTCGTAAATTAACCTCAAAATAGTGGAGGCCCCCTCTCCACCATACGCGATTTTTAACTGTTCTTGATCAATGTAATTAATTCTTTGATCCTTTAGCTATCCATTGGTATAATTTAGTTTTAGATGTAGACGATAGATTCGAAACTACAACACTAAACTGTATCCCCCGATTTTGTTACCATTAGGTTTTTAGGATTGCCGCAGTATGGTAG
>LGAG01000360.1:642564-656147 GCA_001278395.1 Lerema accius
GGGGGGGTATAGAAAATCGTTACGGCGCGTTACAAGGAGCGAGGGAGTCAAACATCTTCAAAAATTCCATTACGTAATACTCGAATAATCCCTTTGTAATATAAAAAAAAAATTGTATTAAATAAAAAACCAAAAAGTTGTGACTCTCTGTAACCAAGCTACACTGTGGAATCAATAAATGCAGTTAATTCAATAACAGGTTTTGCATGTTTCCGTTAAAACAGATGAATACGCAGCTCAGCAAAACATGTTTATAGACTGTGTTAATAAAACTAAATAAAGAACCGATCAAGTTGCTAACCAACTGTGTAACCATTAATAGAAAAATAAAAAACCTGTCTGCGAAATATGGATTGGTATATTAACAAAGTAAATATCTTAATTATGTCATTCTTATTATAGAGACGAATCTAATTCAAATCATTTATTTCGTCTTGGAAACTAATAGCTCACTTAACGAACGCCGAAATTTATCTAGGTACAACATAAAAAACATTATAAAAAAATAAAGAAAAAAATATTTACATCATTAAAATAAACAGTTCGTAAAGTCTCGTTAGACGATACCTATTAATATCATCGGCTTTATGAATACTTAAGCCTAAGTAAGCTAGTGTTGGAAGGAAAAAAATTTGGTGGAAAAAAACTTCCGGTACTCTTTTTTTAAGACAAGGTTAATTTTTACAAGTTTATATTACAGTGCGACTTTGGTAATGACATACCATACGTGGAAAATCAAACCTTTTAGGCTTTACATCTCTAGACCGTGCTAAAGAAGTGGACATACATACATACACGAAGAAACATTAGCGACGAAGATAATTAACGAAGCAAATGTCCCAGGTTTTTCAATATCGCTACCCCTGTGACCTATACGGACAACTTATTTTACCCCGTCTATAACTGTTATCAAAACCAATACAAGTTACTTTTTAATTTACAATCCTAAAATAGCTGATTTACCAGGATAATTACCTCATTCTCTAGGCCTCCTCAGTTACGAAGAAAAATCCGTGTTCTGAAGTGAGCTATTAATGGTTTGAGGGCAATGCCCAATATGGGGCTATGTTTTATAATAGTCGATAGAAATACTATCTTGACCATAATAATAGATACTAAGCCGTTTACTCATTTTGGTCAATATCGATTAGTTAACAGCGTCTAATAATGCTTTTAAGAACAGTTTAACGTAGTTTAGGTAATTGCTTTGGAGTGGTATTATTTCAATGGCTCATTACGAATTTAAAAAACATCTTAAACTCTCTGCGAGTAACCTACTCTGTGAAAATATTTATAAGTAAAATCTTATGATTGGAGCATGCCTCATTTTGCCAGTACCTCTCGTAAGACGCGAAGCGTAACTAAACGGTTAAAATGTTACGGTTAATTAAATTAACGGTTCAGTTAAAGTCGCAAATAGTTAAAAATCAGTGTGCAGTGCTTGCTTCTGGATTCCATTGTAGTTCTGTTTTAAATGGGTAATTATAAAAAAGCTTAATTTTTTTTAAGTAAACTTTTAGGGAATAAGATTATTCAAATTCAAATTTTTTATTTGTCGAAAGTGTAAGTGTACAAGATGTTGACATTATTTTATAACCTTTACACTTCGTCATTATAATGACATACAATTAATATTCATTATACATTGCTTACATTAAAATATTAGTTGCTTATATTCATCCGAAACATACTTAAAAACTGTCACAAAAATGTCATTGAAAATTAGATTAATTAATATTATGATAATAAAATTACATTATTAGAGGCAAATATCTGCCCTCAGGGGTAGCAACGCATCTTTTCACCAATTTCGAATTCGACAAATACTGATTACTAACCAGACTACTAATATTTACTAACGGGATTAACACGCACTTAGAATACTAACTTCCGGTGTCCCTTAACTAACGAATTAGCAACTAATATTATCACTTCAGGTTAGATTTTTATTTTTTTGTTTTTTTTTGTAAAACGTCTATTGTATTATTATTATTTTTAAAAAGATGTGCGGGGGAGTTTCTTTCCCCGCTTCTTCTCCTCCATGTCAAAGCACCTTACGAAGTGGGAGTAGATTAAAAAAATGACGTGCATAAGTGTATCTTTGATACCTATATGAATGAATGATTTTGAATTTGAACTAACATCTATTATTAACAGGACCTACTAACCCACTAACAGTCTCTTTTAGTTCTATTTGAAGTTTGTAAGTATATCCATGGACGGTAGGGCATGGGGTCAGTGAAAAGAGGTCGTTCAAGTATTGCGTTACGCAATTTGGGGGAAGGTTTTTTTTTAAATGTTATGATGCGTTACATAAGTGGAAGGGGGATCGGACAAAGTACGTAATATTTTTTTTTATTACTAAAACTATCCCCTAGTTTTAGTAAATCTTCTTAAGTCAGCTTTCTTTCGGAGAATCTCTCGTTTGTGCGTTATTTTTGGATTTTTAAGTAAAATGGTCATTTGTGTTACGTAACGTTAAGGAAAGGTATAGAAAAACGTTACGGCGCGTTACATGAGGGGGGGAGGTTCAAGAATATTTAAAAATTGCGTTACGTAATATTTGAACACTTGCCAATCTCATTTGCTATTCTCATACAACAAAAATTTGTCTGGTCAATAAATTGATACTAGGTATTTGGTCCACTTAAAATTGATTACAGATGTACAGACAGATGTAGCTGACCTTGACAACAGATAGTTAGCTCTTCTATATGTATATCTTCGAAATATAACATAGGGTTCGTTCAAGTATTAACAATTACATCTTAATAATATTCTTTAAATTTAAAATCATTTATCATGTAGGTATCAATGATACACGTCACGTATTTTTTTTTATCTACCCGCGTTTTGTAAAGGTGCTTTGAAATGAAGGAGAAGGTGGGGAAAGGAACTCCTGCACACTTTTAGCTGCTTATAAAGTACTAAAAAAACTTAATACACAATTATAGTCTATACAAATAATTTAAATTGGAGTGTACGAGTATGTTAGTAATATTATGGTACATAGTACATTACCAAAATAACATTTTTTTTTTTAAATTTTACAATTTGTGCCTGGTACTGGAACGGCTGGACCGATTTTGACGGGACTTTCACTAGCAGATAGCTGATGTAATAAGGAATAACATTAGCTACTAATTTCACTTCTAATTTCCTTTCGGCATAAGTTTCTCGAAGCGAAACGAAGGCAGGTCGTTATTATATTTAATGTTTTCTTTTTCAGTGACAGTATATCTTCTGTTAAGTTGAACCAAACAGAATATTACCAAACAGTTACAGACTATTATGCTGGTAAATCCGTATTCTTGACAGGTGCTACAGGTTTTTTAGGAAAGGTAAGCTTAATTTATTTATTTAATTTATCACAAGCTTTTATTTAGTTTTACCTGTCCCGGTGTTTGTAATCAAATCTTGCAAGCTAAATTTCACCCACTTCAAGGTGTCCGATTAAGCTAAAATTTTACACACTGGTCCAGTTCTGATGACAATGCATGTTTATAATAAGCATGATGTGATATTGCTACCAGGATTGGCTCCAGACGATTGAACTCCTCAACGGTTAAGAGGGACTTGAAATTTTGCACTCTTTAACTTTTTACTTCTTTTTCTTATTAACAAGTAATAAAAAGTTGTTTAATTTTTTTTTTAAATTTCACTTGTTTAAACATTTATGTCACTTCTTAAAACGTAAAACATAAGGTATGAAAGCAGTGATAGCCTAGTGGTTAGAACGTTGGTATCTCGAACGGGAGTTTCTGGGTTCAAACCCTAGCACGCACCTCGAATTTAAAAAGTTATGTGCGTATTAAATATTAATTATCATTTGCTTCGGTGATCACATCGTGAGGAACCCTGCACACCTGAGAGTTCTCCATAAAGTTGTCAAAGGTGTGTGAAGTCTGACAATCCACACTAGGCCAGCTTGGTGGTTTTTTTTATTGAATGAATGTATCAATTGTAAAAAAGTTAAATAAACTAAATAATAACATTTGAATGACATTTTGGCAGTCATCTAGAAAAAAAATACATTCGACAAGCTATTAGGATCTCTGGATACAAATTAATTAAAATCATTGTCAAATCAATTAAAAACAAAATAAAAAGTGAGATAATATAAATTAATTTGAATATGAAGTAAAAACTGTGAGAAATCACAAAATTGAATTAAAAATAAAATTTGATTAATTTAAAAAATAAGTAAAAAATCATTAGGTATGGCTCGACGATTTCAATGAAACCTCACACGTTTAAATCCGTCATGCTGTTCACACTGTAGAGCTTGCCAAAGAAATGAGCATACATTCCCACATAGGTACCTACCTACTTATACATATACATACGTTCTAAAAAAAATATCCTGTCTTTAGATCAATGGAATAAAAATACCTTTTCAGTTATAAAATTGAAATAAGGTAAGACTAACACACGGGGCAAGACTAACACTGTCTATTATCTCGATACGTATAGCTTAAATACGAAATTCTTCCAGTCTGTAAGATAGAACAAACGTAAATGTTCTCGGCTAAAACACACACATGTCATTTCTTCAAGTGCATATCGAGATAATAGACATTGTTAGTATTGCCCCGTGTGTTAGTCTTACCCCACCTTACCTTATATCCTTAATTGTATGATATTTTTATTTGCAGGTATTTATTGAAAAACTTATGTCAAACTGTTTGGATATAGACAAGCTTTATGTTCTAATTCGGCCAAAAAAGGGTTTCCCTGTGACCGATAGGGTACAAGAACTTTTCGAGAACCCGGTAAGTAATTAACCAAATTTTATTAGCTATCTATATTAATAATTTCGTCAAGGGGTACGGTAGACCCGATCAAAACCTTATACGAATATCAAAACATAAAAAAATATTCATTTCGAGTCGACAACATAATATCTACAAAATTCGAATTAAGGTATTTCGTTTAAATTCTAATGGCACAGACAAACAAACAGTATTCGTTATTTTGGTTAGTTAATAAACGTTCCGTTTTATATAGTTATAAATAAAATTATCTGTCACGAAACTAATGTAGCAGACGAAATTTTACGCGAGCGAAGCCGCGGACAACAGCTAGTTATTAGAATAAAAAACCGACTACGACTGTTAAAAATATTTCTGTTCTTGTTAGTCGTGCTCTAGCGTCTTTAAATTCCACATTAATTTAGAAGCAATTTTATCAATCTATCAACTATTATTCCATAGAAAACCCGGTCTAAATAAAATAGCCAAATTAAAATTACTTCAAACCATTTATTTTGTCTTAGGAACTAATAGCTCATTTAACGAACGTCAAAATTTACAACATGATTAAAGGACAATGGGAAACGAATGTATGAAGTCTGGGCCTACCCTTCAATAGTAACATTTGATATACCGTTGGATAGGGCTTTTTATGTGGAACATTAGTAACTAATAGAACTATGGTCAAATCTTAGTACTTTTGGAGATACGACGTCTTAAAGTCGTCTCAGTCTAACATATTCTTCATCGATATTTTTAAGGTAAAATGGTAATAATACATGTATTTCACTTTAAAACAAAAGGTCTTGAATTCACTTGAATAACAACCTATTATTCAAGTTAGACATCAACGACAATTAGGTACATAATTTTAAAAACCCGCGGAGACCACGAATGGTTACTATCTCCCAACTCCTAGGTACCAAATTAAAGAAAGAGTGTGAGCGCAACTTCCTACAGTTCTAGGTGAGGAAAAAGCAGATAAGTGCCGTTCGGTTTGACTTTGGCTATTGTTTATCTTATATTAAAGTAAACTTTGGTTAATAATTGCCTAGATTGAGATCACTACTATGGCAGTATAATAGTTAGTATAACTCCGAAAGTACTGACTTTTGACCTTAGTCGTAATAATAAGTTTTATTCTGCATAAGCATACCTATTCATTTATGACTGTCTTATTCCTATTGAGAGGTGGGCCCATCATTACCTACTCATTGTCCTTTGAATTATGTAATTAATTAAATATCTATTAGCTTAGCAAAAAAGATTTGTATTATGTAATTAATTAAATATGTATTAGCAAATCATCAATAGTTTTGGCACTAGTTATGCTTATTGTTTGTTATGTTTACCTGTAAGTGGTAGTGCATTATCTAAGGCTTTGAATATGTGTAAATAATTATTTTGTAATATAAAATTGTAATGTCACACCCGTTGGTAAACTTAAATAAATAAATTAATTAATTGAAAAAAATTATTTACAACATTGTAATAAAAGTTTTTTTAATGTTTCGATAGACAATACCTATCATATCATCGGCTATACATATAAAAAAAAATACGCCATACATTAGCTGCCTTAAAAGTTTTGAAGATAAATATAATAGTTTATTTAAAATGCTACTTATCGCACCCTATTATAACACTTACGAGTAGGAACAATTACTATTTTACACCATTATTATTATTATCAATTCCGTTCGATCGTGGGTAAAAATAAAATTCCTTAACGTATCTGAATTTAACTACAGTAGGTAGGTAGTATGAAATTTTATAGAATTGAATAAACTTAAATTTTATTGTTTTCTTTTATAACGTGATAATTTTTAACCAATTAAGAATGTTAATAAATTAATAATAATAATAATAATAATGTGGGAAAACAAAGCATTAAGTCCGGGTATTTAATTATTTGCTTATTTGAAAATTACTTTAATTGATTAATTTTTCATGAAATATAAATGCGGAAGTTATAATTATTTATGTTAATACTTTAAGGGTTAATTTTCAGTACCTTTTTCAGAATAAAGACATGAACATTATTGAGTTCAGCATACTTTAAATATCTAAGAATTCTACAAAGTTAAATATATATTATTATGTTATAAATAAAAATATTTGATTAAAAAAATGAAACAAAACTTACACTACCACACTGCGTTTGATAGACAGTCACGCCTGAGAGAGGAGAAAAATCTTGCATTACGTTATTCATGAACGGAGCGTTTTGACATATTATTATGACAAAATTATGTTATTTTTAGATTTTCACCACTCTTAGATGCACGAAACCTGAGCAACTAAAAAAGATAATCCCTATTGCGGGAGATGTAACTGACGTTAAACTAGGATTAAGTCCGGAGGATGAACAAATTCTTAAAGATAAGGTACGTAGTGCAAACATTGATAAAGTAACATAAAAAATTTAACATTGATTAAAATAATAAAATGAATATTCAGATAGGTACATTGTATACATAAGTACGTCCATCTAAAACGCGTTATCTATACTAATAATTATAAAGACGAATGTGTTTGTATGTATGTTTGTAATATTTTCACAGAAAAGCTACTGAACCGATTACAAAAATTCTTTCACCATTAGAAAGCTGCATTTTCACAGAACAATGTAATAATGCTATGTTTAAAAACTAGGGATCTCTAATTAAAATGCAATTATGTACCCCAAGATTAAAAAAAAAATGTCACTATTAGAAAATATAACTTGGCATGTTTGTACCTTATATGAAAGATCGTAATCTAAAGTACTTTTTGAACTGAGATGGACGTCTTTCTTTCTGCATTATAGCAGGAAGAGGGTACATCGAAGCGAAGCGAGGGCGATTCACTAGTATGTAAATATTTTGGCAATTAAAAAGTGTTATCTAATATGTCAAATCGATATGTTTTTAGTAGGCTTAAAACCCTTAGTTGCCATAATGATTAATAATTATAAAAAGTAATGATACTCGTAAATGATTATTTTATTAGTTTAATATTTTTCACAAACTTCGTTAGTTAACACATAAAGTGAAGATAAATTTGATTTCTCGAAATTTCTACCATGTCTTGTCATTGTTGGGAATTAAATATATTTTATTGAGATTATAATTAAACTGATTTTATGATCGTAAACTGCCAACGATGATACATGTTTAAGTATCTGACAAATAAATAATTATAAAATATTTTTAAGGGTTTTGAGAAAAATCGTAACTCTTCTGTTTTATTTTGTAATTTTTGTTTATTTTTATTTTACTGCATTTTAATTTTTATGGTTTAAATTACTATTATATTTATTTCTATGTCTTGGTGTGCAGACATTTTTAATTTATAATTTTAATTTCAATATAAATTTTAGAAAATTGTATAAGGACTTTGTCTGAAGTAAATTGAGTTTCTCATGATATGTCAGGTAGTTTAGATTAATGCCAAATTTAATTCAGTTTATAGTATCTTTTATAACTCAAAGAAAAAAGTATATATTTTCAATGCATATTTATTTTTGCATAAGAGTTTTATTCCTACAAAGAAGTTCAATCCTCCTTTTATTTCTTAAAATCATCCACAATCTTTATGAGTGCGAAAACATGTTAAAATAAAGTAGGTAAGTAGACGACCCCGTAGCCTAGTTGGTAGTGACCCTGCCTGCTAAGCAAGGGGTCCTAGGTTCGATTGCGGGGCAGATTTATGTGACAGATAAATGTTTGTTCTCGGGTCATGGGTGTTAGTGATGTGTTATTTGTGTTGTCCATGCCACCCGCGATACAGGGAGTCCTACTGCGGGGGTATGAGTGTGGTAGCGTTTAAAAAAAGTGTTATTTTTCTAGGTTTCAGTAGTATTCCACGCTGCAGCCGCAGTTAAGTTCTCAGAACCATTGAAAAAAGCATTAGATGTTAATGTAGAAGGTACTAGAAAGGTGATGAATTTAAGCCAACAGATGAAGAACTTAGATGTGAGTAAATTGGTGATGAAATTTTATTTAGGTTTGTAGTAAGTATTGAAGCGCTCATAGCCTAGCTTGCGTCGATAATGTGATCGACAAAGTTAAGCAACTGCGGGCGCGGTCGGTAAGTGGATGGGTGACCGCTAGTGGGAGAAATATCTTGAGCGTTTCTGTGCTTCGTAGGGAACGTTAAGCCGTCGCGTCGGTCAGTCCCGGTTGTTATTGTTAGATTAAAAATGTTTTTTTTTCATGATTTACTTTGAGTTAACTGGGCTTAAGGTTTTGTACCTAAAAGGTAAACAAGGCCGTATTACTAAGCCTCCGTTGTCTGTCTGTCCGTCAGCAGGCTGTATCTCATAAACCGTGATAGCGAGAAAGCTAAAATTTTCACAAATTATGAAGGTATTTCTGTAGTCACTATAACAATAAATACTAAAAATAAAAATAAAAAAATACGAAGGGGGTCCCCATATCATACAATACACATGTTGCTTTATATTCTTTTTTACTCCTTACAACAAAACGTGATTTTCTTTTATAGATAATACGGAACCTTTAGTCCGCGAGTCCGACTCGCACTTGGCCGGTTTTTTTTTAAATTCATTTCATTTACAGATATTTGTACATATATCGACAGCATATTCAAATACAGACAGACTGATTATCGATGAAATGGTGTACCCTGCTCCTAGAACATTGGAAGAGGCCTACAACTTTGCTAAAACACATTCAAACGATGAGGAGGAAACTGAAAAGTTTTTAAGTAAGTAACGACTTTATAACTCAACCTAGACGCTTCGCCCGCAGAAGAGTAGTTTAAAAAAATATGGGATTTATCCCAAGGGAACCTGTAATCGGGATAAAATGTATCATATGTCCTACTTTAGGATGCAACCTATCTGTGTACCAAGTTGCAGTTTAATCCGTTCAACGGTTAGAGCGTGAAGGAGGGACAAACATCCAAACATCTTTACAAACTTTAACATTTATATTATTAGTAGGATAGACCAGGGATTTCTAAACTGGGTTCCGTAGATCAGTTAGCATGGTTCTCCTAAAATTGTATTACACATTTGAAGCCCAATAAAGGTCAATTTCGGGGAATCCCTGAAATGTAGTAGGGAAAGGCGTAAGTTTTTTTAAAGACCTCTTTTTTTCTAGGTCTTTTTTTTATTACGGCCCCATTTTTTGCTGCCGATTTTTTTCTATTAATTATTATTGATAAATGCTTACTTTAATGTGATATTTTTCTTACAGATGGGCACGCAAATTTTTACACATTTTCGAAATCATTAGCAGAATTTATTCTGTTGGAAAACCGGAAAGATATGCGTTCAATAATTATAAGACCATCAATAGGTGAGAAATATTACCTACTAGACGACACCCGCGGCTTTGCCCGCGGAAGAGTAGGATTCATCCCAGGGGAATCTCTAAACAGGATAAAATCTATCCTATATCTTACTCCTGGATGCAAACTATCTGTGTGCCAAGTTTCAGCTTAATCCGTTCAATGGTTAAAGCGTGAAGGAGGAACAAACATCCAAATATCCAAACATCCTTACAAACTTTATAATATTAGTAGGATTACGTTAAAGTTTGACAATAGCAATATAAAAAAATAGCTAATTGCATTGTTAGTTTAAACAATAAAACCGCAGACATAATAGTAGACACTGTAATAAAGGCAGAAAAAAAAAACGAAATTTAATTACTTTTCGGTCATATCTTAATGTGTCTAATAATCTAATTTATGGAGGAATATCCTTGAGAAGTACAGTCATCTCCAAATATATCTGACACCCCCTAAAAACCAACTTCCCGGTGTCCGATTGAGCTGAAATTTTGGATACGTATATTAATTGGATGACAGTGTAATATTATTATGCTAAGCTGACCTGATGATGGAGACCGAAGGTGGCCTTAGGAAATCTTTAAGTAAACCACACAACCCCATCGAAAAATAAAAAAGACTGTAACGGAGTCAAAACTGTACAATTAATATTTTGTTGAAATTTTAATAAATTTTCCGGGAAATCGCTTTATTTCCACGGGACAACTGGTGAAAGGTCTATCACAGCGAAGCGAGGACGGGCCACTAGTATTAATTTAAAAAACGGATCTATTAATATTATACGCGTTCTCCTAAGCGATATTTTTTGATATTAGACACGCAAAAAAATATATAAATCTTCCGATAAATTGGTGTTTTTATTACTTTTTAAAACAGTTTTATTAAGCATGTAAGAAGTTTTATTGCAAAAAATGTTAATAACTATGATTTTATCCGCACAAAATATATCGTCAATATCATGATAGATTTATTTATTTTTTAACATTAAATCGGTAAAAAATTTGGTAAAATTACCATTCATTACTGGTAGTAAAAATTGATGATTGATTTTTGACATTGACCGGATTTACCTACGTAGAAATTAGTGTCATGCCTGATCAAGCTTAGTGAATGAAACTAGTTTTAGTCATCTAAAGGTTATTTCGATTGAATAAAAAGTGTCGTTAAATCAACAGTATCACCAAGATAATGGCTTTGTCAATTGGTTAGTGACCCTGACTGCGAAGCGAGGGGTCCCGGGTTCGATTCCCAGGGCAGATATTTATGTGACAGATAAATGTTTGTTCTCGGGTCATGGGTGTTAGTGATGTGTTATTTGTGTCATCCATGCTACCCGCGACACAGGGAATCCTACTGCGGGGGTATGAATGTGTTAGCGTTGTAATTTCAAGTCACAATTTCGCAATGTAAAGGCTTAAGTTTTCATTCATTCCAGTGTCTCCTATCCTAAAAGCACCGTTGCCAGGATGGTTGGATAGCTGGGTAGCTGGCACAGCAACCTTCAGCGACGTATCTCGAGGTCTTACCCGTGTCTTGCATGGCAATAATGAAGTGGTCATAGACTTGATTCCTGTTGACTACGTTTGCAATTTGGCTATAGTCGCAGCTGCCAAAAGTCATAAGTGAGTTTCTGATTCTTTTTTAACCAACTTCAAAAAAGGAGTAGGTACGTACGTTATTTTATTGAAACGATTAGAAATATAGTTAGGTATCGTAGTAAAACTACAAAGACCTCAAAAGATATTCTATGTCCCAAATCAGTTATTTCGTACTTTTCAGTTACCTTTTTTGAAGTTGGTTAAATTTTTTTTGTTGTAATTTAATTTTATAACCTGATTGCGTAAGGGATACGTTTTTGGAGCGTATGTACTCGTATGTATGTATGTATGTATGTCCATTTGTTGATACGCTCAAATGAATTGACGAGACCCGTTGAATTGGATTTGTCCTGATTATGCGAATGACATTAGGTGATATAATTTCAATCATCAAAACCCATAACTCTGCCACTGTTAGGCTCGGGTCGCCTCTCACAGTGTACAGGCCATAGTCCACCACGGTGACCTAATGCGAATTGGCCGACTTCACACACCTTTGACAACTTTATGGAGAACTGTCAGGTGTGCAGGTTTCCTCACGAAGTTTGATCACCGAAGCAAGTGATAATTAGTTTCTAATACGCAATGAACCACTTGAAAATTAGACGTGTTTTTTTACGTTCCATCCACCAAAATCTTTGAGTGTTTTTTTTTCTATTAATTATTGCTTTTTACTTGTTTTCAGGACAAACGAATTACTGGTGTATAATTCGAGTTCTAGTCCCGTTAATCCTATAACTTGGACAGAAGCTTCTAATTTATTTGCTAAAGACAGGACGAAATTTGGATACCGTAAGTTTTTCTTGAGAAGAAAGCTCTCATAGCCTGACAGCTTGAGTCGATCCTAAATGATCGACAAAGTTAAGCAACTGCGGGCGCGGTTGGAAAGTGGATGGGTGACCGCTAGTGGCAAAATATCTTGAGCGTTTCCGTGCTTCGGAGGGCACGTTAAGCTGTCCTATTTGTTGTCTTTAGATGACAATCGTTAAGACATGTCGGAAGTAATTGGGCAGCATAACATTTTCCAAGACCTGGGTTGGCCACTAACCCCTCCGCCAATCCGCTCTGGAGCAGCGTGGTGAAGTATGCTCTAGGCCTCCTCAGTTATGAGGAGCGACCCGTGCTCAGTAGTGGGTTGTTGAAGGGTTGTAGTCAAGTTTCTTTTTAAATCTAGTAACTTGTGTCCTATGCCATCTAATCCCCAATGAAATTAAGAAGTGACGCCAGCGGGCTCACTCGTGGAAAAGTGATTTAAAAAGGTATTGGATTCATCTCTAGGGACCCTATTTTTAGGATGATGTTATAACCTAACACATGCTCAATATTTGCTAAGTTTAATTCAAATCCGTTCAACCGTTTATGATTTATTCATAGATATATAAGCGTTCGTATTATATCTGAGGAACGTACAAGCAATATTAAATCTATCCTTTCTTGTATTATCGGTAGTGATATAATAGATCACACGTCATTGCGTCAAATTTCATGTTCATACAAACAACAAACCCAAACAATCAATTAACCAAACATGTTCACAATCTTTCTCACTTATATTTATTAGTAGGATAGGATATATACATAATTATATCATATTACATTCCTCCAAAAATTGCCGTCTTATAGTCAATATCAAAAACTTTTTTGTAATCTATTCTGTTTTTTTTTATTTCAATATATTCTGTTTTTTTGCCTTATCCTTACAAATTATTATTGATAAATATTACGCAAACTTTTAGGCGCTTCAAAAAATTTCTAATATTTCAAAATTTTATAAAATAAAATTTCTATTTCCCCCTACTTTTTAGCAGTCATTTTTGGGGTTTTTCTATGAATAATTACTAATTATTAATTATATTATTTTCAGGTGCGTTACCCTTCCCCTACGTGTTTAGTTCAGAATCTCCTTTTATTGTTTCTTCAGCAACATTTCTAT
>LGAG01000360.1:680252-693117 GCA_001278395.1 Lerema accius
TGACACTATCCCCTAATCCCGTAATCCCGTATCTTCGTGTTTGTTTATCTGTATTTGCTGTCTGCTACTGCTTAGTAATGTTAATCAATGTTGTACATGTTTGTTTAATCTATGTATGTGAATGGGGTCTTTTTGTCTGTGATAATTTCTTGGTACCATCATCATTACTTAATAAAAATGTTAACTAACTGACTGACACGCTACAGCCTAAACGAATAGACCTAGAAGCTTGAAACTTGGCACAGAGGATCCTTACAAAGTATAGGGGAGCACTAAGAACGGATTTTTGGAAATTCACATTTTAAGGGGGGGAAATAGGGCATGAAAGCAGCTTGCAAATTCTTATTAAGGTTTATGGTTGAAAGGGATAAAAAACCTAATTCAACGATTTTTAAAAATCAACCCTTAATCAACAATAGTATTGGAATCGGTAGATCTAGAAACATGAAAAATATAATTTCCGCAAGCAAAGCTGCGGGCAACAGCTCGTTATTTAATGAAACAGTAAAAACCACACAATATAGGTAACTCTGGTGAAGGAATCACTCTGCTTACATCAAATTTTTCCAAGATATCGCATTTTGGAATTCACATTTTTGGACTATCTCAAAAATGATTCATACAAAATGGCGTTAAAATTATGACGTCACCGCTAAGTACTTTGTATGGAGTGCTTATGAACTTTGTCCAATAGGTATATTAAATATTAAGTTTATGGAATGGTTTTTTAACCAAAGTTACTGTAAATCATTGTGTATTATTCAATGGGATTTTTATTTTTAATTAATTTTATATTTTTTAAATTGCCTACTGAACTTTGAAATCCCTTAAAACATCTTAAACGTAACTTATCTGAGTAAAAGTATGCAAATTATGATTTTTATGTAATTTTACGGTAATATTTAAGCAACTTCGACGAAAAATAGGAGGTTATCAATTCGTACGTTTTTTTTTTAATGGGTTTTGGTTTTTACTGGGTTTACGAAATTATAAAATACGTACCTATTTAATAATTTGGGTTTATCATAAACAAATTTATTTTTTACTTTTTAGTTTACTTTCGAAGTCGGTTTTTTTTAAGAATATTTTTTTAATTTCACGATTTTTCGGTAAATACATTAATCTAGAGTACCAGCCATCATCCCATATATTACTTACCTGTAAACAACGCTTGTTGAAAATCGATAACTTGAAATCACATTTGATTTAACTATTGTACTTCTTGACACACTCCTAACAACATTGATCATTATCATTATGGGTATCTTCAATGAATCGGCAACATTAACTAATGTCAATTAACCTACAACTTGGGTTTAAATAATCTCCACAATTAATTCTTTTTCTGAAGTACACAATTTTTTTACCTGTAGTTTTGCGTAATAATTGACTAGAATAATTATAAAATACAACGGTAATTATTTCAGGCATAATTTATGATATTAAAAATAATCTATAATTTATTGTGAGATTATTTTTATTGTCACACGGGAGACTTGATAATAATTAATTATTTTTTTGTATCTAGCATTAGATAGATTTATTTATATTTTTTAAGGATTTTTAATAGCTTCCGTAATTTGGAAAGTAGCCAAGCCTAGTTGGTAGTGACACTGCCTGCGAAGTGAGGGGTCCTGGGTTCGATTCCCGGTCTGCAGATATTTATGTGACAGATAAATATTTGTTCTCGGGTCATGGGGTTAGTGATGTGTTATTAGTGTTGTCCATGCCACCCGCGACACAGGGAATCCTACTGCGGGGGTATGAGTGTGTTAGCATTTATTTATGTATATTTAATTAGTACAAATGTTATGTAATCTGTTTGTATGTATTTATTCGTTGTTCTGTGACTGTAATAGATAACGTTTAACGTTTCAACTGTCAATTTTTAAATGTGTTTTTGGTAGTCTTTTCTTAATTTTTTTAGTAAATTTAAGATGTATTCAACGTAGTGTGAAAATTAAATTATTTAATTTATTTTCACGTGTATCAATAACTCATTTAGCCTTTTTAAATAAAATAAAGCCTAAATAACGCCCCGAGTTCAGGATTATTTATGTATTTCATCCATTGTTCTGTCAAATCAGCTGTTTTTACGTGATGCTCTTTTAAACACACAGACAAACAGAGCCCCCCAACTTTCAATCTCATTATATGTAAGATATGACTGCGTATTGTATTTTTCAAGCTGCTTAGTCATCTGTAAGCTACTTAAAAAGGAAAAAAGCCTTCTTCTTTGACTAAGTAAAGAAACATTTGACGGTAAAAATACAGTAAATGATAGTACTCTGAATGTCCATGCCTTTCGCTTTGTCAAAGACTGCAACTTTCGTATTTCTTTTATTTCTCAACTAGCCTCGTTTAAAAAGCTTTTAGTGAAGCAATGGAATTTTTTTATTCGTGTCTTGAAATAATGTAATTCTTTGAGTGTAATATACTCTATGGGTTTTCCTGTTGTGGCATGCCTTAGAAATGCTGCTTAAAATCTCAATCTTAAAGACTAGTGTTGTAATTTTGCCGTTTTCGCAATATTTTTATTACTACTCCGCTCTTATTCATCTTAATAAATAGTAAATGCTGATAATAATAACGCTGAAGAGTTTGTTTCTTTGTTTGAACGCGCTAATCTCAGGAACTATTGGACCGATTTGAAAAATTCTTTAAGTGTAAGATAGTCCATTTATCAAGGAAGGCTATAGGCTATATAACATCACGCTAAGATGAATAGGAGAGGAGCAGCAATAAAAAATATTGCAAAAACGGGAAAATTACGCGGTCGGAGTCACTATTATTGCTTTTGAATAAAAATACAATTCTGTAACCATTTATTTGTAAATCTTTACATCATATTGTCCTTTGCCGAATACCCTCAAAGTGGCGCTCTCTCCCAGACAATTTCCTTTAACCCGCACTACATTTCTGATCTCACTTTTGTTATCCGAGATAGAAGATACAGTAACACAGCTAATATCTTCCAGGGACAAGCCCACCTGTCGATAAAATGATTAATTACAGGAGTAAATGAGGTAATACCGACGAAATCAAACAATTTTAGGTTAAAACTTAATTAACGAAACATTTATTAATAACTAGACGAAGGCTGCGGCTTCGCCCGCGGAAAAGTCGTTAAAAAATTAATGGATTTGTCCCAAGGGAACATATAATCGGGATAATATCTATCCTATATCCTATTTTTGTCCTAAGTCCTATTTCTGGATGCGAACTACCTATCTGTGTGTCAAGTTTCAGCTTAATCCGTTCAATGGTTAGAGCGTGAAGGACTTACAAACATCCAAATATCCAAACATCTTTACAAACTTTCACATTTATAATATTAGTAGGAAATTATGATTCTACATTAATCTGATATTATGTGCGTTGTTTACGATAACAAAAGTAAGACTTTGAGATTACTGATTTTTATTTCTAAATTTTAATCTAGAATTTACAGTTTATCTACATTATAAAAAGAATAGACAGAGCCATCCAGCCGAAAAGTGACGAACGTAAATATGAAGCCACACAACCAAATAAAGCCGGCCGCTCGGTATACGGCAAGCGAGTAACAGATTTTTGTTCGTCACTTATTTCGTCTCAATCGTATGTAGAGTTACGACCGCTCTGTCAATTCTTTTTTAGGCGTCTATGATAATCTATCTAACTTTTTACTCGATACATACTTCTACAATCATCTGCCAAACACATTAACTAATTTTAATTGACTAGAATTGTTACTATCTTTTAATTTTAATGAATGTTTCTCACGTACCTGTATATTAATGAAATCTTTATCGTCGTTATTAGTTTCAACGTTATATGTTTCCTTTAAAACGAGTCTAGATTCATCTGTATCGTTACAATTACCGCATTTCCATACACCATTTGAGTAAACTAGATCAACTGTAAAATGAAAATAAGTAATGATAATTGAGGGTTCAACTATAGCTACATTTTAAAGAACAAGCTCTTACGTTTATGATAAATAAAAGCAATGATAGCCTAGTGGTTTGAACGTTTGTCTCCCAAACCGGAGGTCCTGGGTTCGATCCTCGGCACGCACTTTTAATTTTCTAAGTTATGTGCGTCAGAAAACATCTTGAGGAAACCTGCACACCTGAGAGTTCTCCATAAAGTTGTCAAAGGTGTGTGAAGTCTGCCAACCCGCACTAGGCCAGCTTTAGACTATGGCCTGTATCCCTCACATTGTGGGAGGAGACTCGAGCCCAGCAGTGGGATAGTTAAAGGTTGCGATGACGATGATGACGTTTAAGATTTCACATGGTTAAATCTTACACAGTGAAGTAGTGCAGAATACAATTTTTGTAACATGTCTTACAAATACTTTTTAATTTAAAACCAAACTCACACAATTTTATGCTTAATCGGACTTAATAATTTGAAATCTTTGTATTTACTCCCATTCGGTAAACCGACAAAACGACTAAGCTATTGCTACAAAACAACAGTAACAAACTAAAGGTCCGTAGTTGACTTGTAGCCAATCATAGACAATAAAGATATTTTATGAAATTAAATACAAACAAACCTGTTTCCTCCTCTTTATTAGTGTTTTCTTCGGAATTAAAATCCTCATAATTGTCAATCTTAATGTCCAAGTCATTTATGTGAAGACTAAGTTTACTTTCAGAACTTGTAGCATCTTCAGCTACTACTTTTACGACTACAATAGTTGCAAGTACGATTTTGAAAATCATTTTCTTTTTCTCTTTAAAATTTGAATCGAAGGACATCAGGATTTCTGATCTCAAAAAAAATTACGCGGCCAAAACTAAGTATGTTTATAATATTTCCAATAGCTAGATTATATAAACCATAAATTATTTCTATGAATTTAAACTGTAACTACGCTTTTTGACTAGTTATTTAAGTTTTCCTACGTATCTTATAACAATAAATACTATACAATAACATAAAAATAATATGCAATTACAGGCTTAATTCCATATATTTTTTAAGTTCTCAATATGGCCTAGCTATTGGAAATAATCGCAAGTCTGGCTACGCAGTTTTTTAGTCGAAAAATGTATGGAAATTGAATGATGTTCTTTTTAAATAGTATCACTCACACAATTGCGTATTATTACCATATTTTGTTCTGATAAATCACTTTTACATTCAAGTTCACTTGAATTTCTTTACCATTAATTTAGTAATATTAACATTAACACAATGTCAGTGTGGTATGAATTACTACTGAATACAATGTGTATGTATTTTGATAAAGTTATTATCATCAACATGGTTAGTATCGTTTATAATTATCCGCAAGAAAGGTCACTGACCTCTCTTGATAATAAATTAACTTTGACCTGTTTCTTAGTTGCTATTAATATTATAACTGCTGATATATTTAAAAAAAACGGGGTCAATTCGGGACATTAAAAGAAAATCCAATTCTATTTATTTGTATAGATGACAATACTTCGTTTTTATTTCGTAATTTAAAAAGTAAACAATCTTGGCACTACTTTTATTTATTTCATTAATAAAAAAAATATTTAGAAGTATACAGTAATTTATATTAACAAAAAATTATTGTTTATTCTTTAACTTTTTAATTTGTGTCCGTCTTATTTTTAAATCGATAATTACAATAAAAAGACACTGTAACATAGTTTACTTTTTAAATCACGACGAAAAAAACTAGGTATACCTATATACACAAACGCGCAAAGCTTGGTCTTCCAATCTAAATGATATCTAATAGTAATTGTCTGTAAATCAATCTATTTAGCCGTATGTCAGACCTTCGTCTGCTGTGAAGGCTAATTTTATTCTGAACTAAACCTTTACTAAGACATTAATTACTTGAGCATTATTTATATAACAACTTAGAACTAGTTTGTCTACATTGTTGCAAAAATTGGCATTCAATAATGAGAAACGCAATCTAGTATAATTAAAAAAAAACGAGTGTTAAAAATGGGGGGGGGGATTAATAAAGCCTATGCCAACAATAAAGATGATTGCACTGACACATCTATAGGTACTTCTATACTAATAATATAAATCTGAAGAGTTTGTTTGTACGTGCTAATCTCAGGAACTACTGGACCGATTTGAAAAATTATTTTAGTGTAAGATAGTCCATTTATCGAGGACGGCTATAGGCTATATAACATTACGCTGAGATGAATAGGAGAGGAGCAGCAATAAAAAATATTGCGAAAACGGAAAAATTACCCGGGCTTAGAGACCGACGTTTGCTAATATTGTATTATCCGTCTAGCTGTTTGGGCAGTAGTGCATGTCAAAGAACTGGACGTTTAAATTAATTATTAGATGTATTGGATTCGTGATCATCGAGAGAGTAACATTTACATGCTTTAAAATCTGTACCCAATAATTTTTAGCAGATGGGTACATATTTTATCACTTACATTCTATCACCTAAAACTACCAAAATTATAAGAATTCCCGATTTATTAGGAATTACCTATTTGTCTCTTATATCACCAAAAGGTTATATTATTAGGTAAACCTAATAAAGTGTTTTGTTCAAAACCAATTGAGTTTCCCATTACCTTTTGCTGAATTTATTTTCGTTTCTCTCATCCTTAGTTCCCGTTTGAAATCCAATTTCGTTTGAAAGATAAGTTGGATTAAGTGACAGTGTTCTTGAAAATTGTACCATTGGTTGTGAATTCGTATCATTGTAAAGAGTATCATAAAATACAATAGTATCTGAGATAATAAATTGGTGAACTGTAATTGGGATTTTTGTTAGTATTAAATATGAACTAAGCGATTTAATATGGGTACATACGAGTATTTAAAAAAGTAATTGGATTGTATTAATTTTTTATCCTCAATATGCGACTTGCGAAGGAAGTTAGCGATAATAATTTTAGTTTTTTGATGAGGCAATCAGTCCACTCTATCAAAAGTTATAAAAATTAAAAAATTGTATGGGATTTCTCTAACTGACGTGACTGACAGTTGACGTGGTTAGCTATATTGAAGAAACATTCACCGAAGCGAAGCGAGGGCGGGTCGACTAGTATAATAATATTCAGATTACAATATCGGCTGCAGGTTGGACCCAATTTGTGATGCAATTGCGCGAAATAATGCGAAATGTGGATGAGCCTGATAATAGAACAATTGCAATTTGCACCGTACTATAAATAACTGTTACGAGATAATTATTCGTTTGTTTAAACCCTCAATATTACTGATAGTTGCTAAGTCTATGGTTATTAAGTAAAAATCACAGTATTATTTGCCCTTTCATTCTATATAGGTAAGTAAGGTAGTACATTTATTTGGTGCTACAACAACCTTTTATAATTTTAGTTGTTGTTGTTTATTTAATTCTATTCAATTCAACACAGACTTGAAATGTTCATATCAACCTAAATTAACCTTCAATCGAGATAAAATCTATCTAATGTTCTATCTATATTCTTAATTGTAATGTATGTGTGCCAAATTTTATGTCGAACCATACAACGGCTAGCGTAAAGGAAACATTAACATCCAAACATCTTCACAAACTTTAAATTTATATCTAATATTAGTAGGAAGTAGGATAGGATAGTAGAAAATAGTGGTTATTAGTGGAATTGCCGCGTTGTAATAAATAAATAGTAACAATAGTTGTCAAAGGTGTGTGAAGTCTACCAATCCGCACTAGGCCAGCGTGGTGGACTATGGCCTGTAGGTAGGTACTCTGTGAGAGGAGACCCGAGCCCAGCAGTGGGACAGTTATGGGTTGCGATGATGATGATGAATAAATAAATAACAACAACAATTCAGGCATAAATCTGCCAATTTATAGTTTATTTCGCTACAAATATTCTCTCTAATCTGCCTCGGTTGTGATTTCCGCCCTGCTAAACTATATGTACGTACAATTGTAATCTAACTCACTTCCGGGTCAACATCCGTACGTTATCGATAAATTTTGGACAGTTAAATTTAACTGTTGACTACATTTTTAACGAGTACATTTTAGTTTCGTATCGGGAAGGCCTTTTACCATTTTTTTAACTTGTCCTACTAAGCTCGCAGTTTTACGTAAATCTTGTAATGGAAATCACATTTTCATGTTCAAACTTTTCTAGTAATGTTTAAGTGGAAATCACTTCAATATCACATTATGCTTAAATATTGATAGAAACTGCTTTGAACATTAATGTTCATGTTTTAAATATAAGACAAGTTAAAAAACTGACTATAGGACATAATATTGTCTTTTTACCGTCCTGTCCTTTTTGCTTTTTTTTAATTTGAAAATTGAAATATTCTTGGATGGATTTTAAAATTTAAACAACAACAAATACTAATTACTATTTATAAATAATATTTTATTATTCCTCTGCTAATAATTCTTGACTATCCACACCTGGGTCGACAGAAGTTGAAGTTGGGTCAGCTGATGACGATGGGTGAGGTTCTTCTCCATTCTGTTCTATGAGCTTCTTCAAATCATCTCTCTTTGTTCTTGAGAAGAATCCGTACTGGAAAAGAAAATTATCGTCTTGCAGTCAGGGAAAAGACATCGCTTTGATCGAAAGAAGACAGACACTTTGATGAACCGTAAAGTGCAATGGTTATGGTAAAAAAATGTGTTGAACTCACTTTGTACAAACCGAATACAATCACTGCCAGTAATATAAAACCGAGTATAAAACCGACGATTACTGGCCAAATCGGTGAAGCTGGCTCTAGAACGAATGTAGTAGTTGTTGAAAATGAACTGAAAAAGAAAGAAAATATTGACATTTTCGAATTAGGAAGTCTTTAGGATGCAATTGACAGTCCACTGCTGGGTATAAATACCTATTTTAAGATTCGAAAAGCATAGAAAATGTAATAGAAATTAACAAATGTAAAATTCTATGAAAACATTCCAACTTACTGATGGTTTATTCCAAAAATTATGTGGATTTTGGTCGTAACATTAAGGGATGTATTTTCTTCAAAATAATTTTCTGTAAAAAAACATAAGTAATAAATAAACGTTAACACACTCATATTCCCGCAGTAAGTACTAGCACCTATGACCCGAGAACAAATCTGTCACATAAATAACTGCCCAGAGTAAATTCAGAATCTGAAAAATCGCCACATCTGCACCGGGCTTTTAGAAGTTATAATCTGAATTCAGAATCTGATTTCTGATGCGAATAAAAAAAATAAAATGTATTTTCTTACTGAATAATCCCAAGTCCAATCGGAGTTGCAGTTTTATTGGCATTGACACTCTGGCTGGCAATGCATGCCAATCACATATGGTTTTATTAAAGTCTGTTACACATTCTGAAATAGGACTCGTAAAGTTCACCTGTAAATTCAAATTCAAATTATTTATTTCGTCTTAGGAAGTTTAGGAACTAATAGCTCACTTAACGAACGTCAAAATTTAAAATAACATGAATAACACAAAATGAAATTTAAAAATAAACATAAACGTTACAATAAAACTTCCTAAAGTCTCGATAGACAAAACCTGTCATATCATCGGCTTTATGAAAGACAAATACTTAAGCCTTAGTAAGCTAGTGTCGCACTACTGTCGCAAAAGGTAAATAAAATAGAGCGATTAAATAAAGATAATGATTGAATAAAGGCTATTTTTAATATAAATTAGGAAAACAAAAAAAAATAACGAAATTACCTTATCCTGAACTTCAAGTACTGCTGACAATTGATACGCATCTGATGGACCGAAATTAGTTACCTGTTAAGAATATTTTGAATTAACCAACAACAATAATAATTGTTTGTGAAAGAATAAATGTAGAAGAAATATTGTAGTAACATCAATACAATAGTTAAGATATTAAGAAGTTGTTATGAACAGTAAAACAAAGATTTCGACCACAAGAAAAAAATACTTAACACCTCACATTTTGAAATACGTAAAGCCGTTTGGGTTGAACAGTATGGTAAAGAAATGAACATACATACACTCAAAATACATTACTCTGATTCCGATGCTATAAGGTGAAAAGAACTAACACTAATTTACCTCATAAACATGAACAAAATTAATGCTTCCAGCCTCATTGAATTTTTCCCTTGTGACAGCAATTGTTTTATTTGGCAAAACTTTGCTAAAACATTAACAAATATATAGTTAATTAATTTAGATTTAAAATAGAACAATAGACTATTTTTAATCAATACTACTAATTTTAATTCAGCTTTCTCAGTTTAATCTTACATTACTTACCCCGTAATAGTTATATTTGCTTTCGGAACCACACTAATTACCAATTCTTGACTGCTATAATTTTTATGAAAATAGTCTTCCAATATAGCTAAAATTTTCAACTCCTTATCGATTATACCCTTCGACGTGGCTTCCAATTCTATATCCCATTCAACTAACTGTTCTTTATAAAGTGGAGATGGGACCTTGCATGTTACATTAAGTTCTTCGAAAGTACAATCACTTGGCAATCTTTTTGGGTTGCACGGTAATTGTAAGTAAACTTTGGCTCCGTATGCTGGTTCTTCCTTATTCATAACTGTAATCGTGAATCCCAGTTTCTCATCTAGCCCTGGAGTGTAGGGTCTGAAAGAAATCTGATTGATAACTTCACAAATTGTCAGTCTTAAAACTGAAGTTAGAAGTATGAAAATATGAAGCAAATCTCTATATACGCACATGGTTGCCTAATTTGTTTACAAACAAACTAAAATAGTGTCATTTTAAATACACTCACCGGCATAAAAACTTGGACACACAATTTGACAATAATTTTAAATTGAAACATTATATTGACATTAAAATAAGGCTAGCCTTTATCTACATAAATCTCTAACTGCTTTTTTTCTCGAAAATGGGATATAATTTTAAATCTTGCTTTTTACAAGTACCTTGCAGCAAAACATATTGTTTTTATAGAATAAACGTTGACGAAAAATTAAGAAGTTACAAAGTACGATTTAATGGTTATTACAGAATACGCACTTGGCCAAGATACGGTGCCACTGAGTGTAATTTAGCGATTTACTCATTTAGTGTAATACTTACGATACTAAAGGTTTTAAATTCATCGTCAGCAAAGGTTTACAAATGAGATCTTCTCCACACCCTTCTGTTAATTGGATATCAAAATTTGTTTGCAGCACAGAGTCATCAGATAATCTTGCAGCATTCATCAAAAAAGAAGGTGAATGATCTAGCAAAAAAAATGGCAAAATAATTTTTTTTGGTAATAAATTTTCTGTAAATATAACTTAAGCCTTATTTATGAACAGTAAAAAAACTTATTATATTATTTAAAATAATTATGGAATAAAATAGCCGGTTATTTGTTTTCATAATTTGCACTGTAGTAGTAGCTTTATTAGTAAAATAGTATAAAGTTAAAAATAAATAGTATGACGCATTAAATAAGGTAGTTTTAATGGCTTAGCTTTGACTTATTGCAGCTTAGTTAGTTTCTTAGTTAATTAAAATACTGGAATTATTATACCTTTCATTAACTCAATTGGTTCTAAATTAAACCGAATTGGTATGGGTTTTGAGAAATCACCACTTGGCTGAAAAAAATGTTGAATTTGTTAGAATTGTTAGAACTTTTTGTTTACAAGCTACCTAAAACTGCCGAGTATTGGTTAGCTCAATATTCCATAGATCTTTAAATAAATAACAATGATCAAAAATTAAAATATTTAGCCTGTTGTTTCTTATTCTGAAGTACAAAAATGAATACTGAACTCCTGTGCACATTAGTGCATTATTTTCTGCAATTTTTGATGCTCTTTTGGTCTAGAAATATCTTCATCGAGAACTATGACATCTCCAATGCATGGACTATGAAAGCATCAAAAAGTATCAGACATAAACATTAGTACTATCACTTCTAAGCTATGCGTAGTTGTTGCTTTGATTCCTTGTATCATTACCATAACTTCAATAGTACGTATTTCGCAATCAACTCCTGGTCTCAAAGAAACTTTATACTCTGAATCTCTATATACTTTACTTCTATTCCCTTCTGGATCTACTAAAATTTTAGCTTTTAGATCTGAAAAATTTTCAACGTTAAACGTACATATATTAAGGTGCCACAAGACAAAATTACCAGTTAAAAATAGTCAAGTTAAAAATAGAATGAGTTGATTTTGTATATTATAATTTAATGCATTCATCGTTATACCCACCGATTTTGATAAATGACCATTTCTTATTTGAAGTAGCGTAGACACAGAATGTTGCTTTGAAGTTAGTCACATTTTGAGGTAGGCTTCTAGCATCGGGCACTAAAATTTTAGCCTTCACCTGCATAGTTGGAATACATCGAAATATATAAGCTTCCCCTGTTTGATATGCACCTACCGCTAAATCTAAAATAGTAAAAATTTATGAATATCAGTCATTGTAATTATCTAATAAAGAACTTAGAAGATTTTTTTTTAAATCACAAATCCAAAGTTCTAAATTTAAATTATTGTCCAGCAATCATTTCGGAGTTACACTGAATTCAAGTTGGTGTAATTATTGCGGAGAACATCCTGGCCAACCATAATTCAATTTTTTTAATGTTTTAATTTGCGATGAAATTTTTCCAAAAATACATTATTTTGTTAACTCTTCAAATACGAAAAATATTACCATTACAATGATTTTTGTCAACGTCCAATCCTGGTGAAATTGAAATACCAAAGGCTTTCGAATCTGCTACGGTAACCCTTTGTGCGAATGTATTCTTAAGACCAGTTTTACTGCTTCTGTAAATATAGACAGCCCCCCGACCATCGTCCTCCCAAGGAGCTCCAATTGCAATATCTACAAGTTTTATTTCATTTGTTTAATCAGTAACTTCACAAACAATATCAAAATCTATTAAATAAAAAAAGGTCTGTTTACACGTCTCGGGTTCGA
>LGAG01000360.1:710801-724434 GCA_001278395.1 Lerema accius
TTTATTTCTTATAGTTTTGTTAATCCCTTAGCTTTCCCAGGTACTCCCAACTTTCTATTTTCACGTGCCTTTAGTAAATGCTCATCATATTGGGTAACTTTTACTATGACAGCTTTTAGGGAAGTTTGACGATCTCTTGATTCCTATCTTGAACATTACTATAACTTCTGGGCCTAATTTTGGGTAAATTTGAATACTTTTTATCAAATAACAGGTAAAAGGTCTACCGAAGCGGAGCGAGGGATTGCTACTAGTAAAATCTAATTATGTACCACTGACTTATAAAATGAAATTAATTCATAAATTATTTTTTATGGGCCCATGTAATAGATATCTCCGAATTACATTGATTGAAACAAGTAAAATTAAAAGATTTTTTTTTAAACAAGATTTCATTACTTGTTAATAAGAACAAGAACTAAGAAGTTAACAAGTGCAAAATTTCAAGTCCCTACTGTTGACCGTTGAGGAGTTCAATCGTCTAGAGCCAATCCAGCTAGCAGTATCACATTATTCTTATTATAAACATGCATTGTCATCAGGACTAGCCCAGTGTGTAAAATTTTAGCTCAATCGGACACCGGGAAGTGGGTGAAATTTAGCTTGCAAGATTTCATTGCAAACACCGGGACAGGTGAAACTAAATAAAAGCTTGTAAAATACATACCCAGTATCATTTAAAAGCACAGAATATCCGAAATAATCAGCAAGTTCATCAGCACGGAAAGTAATTTTCGTGTTCTCGTGAAATATACCCAAACTTTCACAATAAAATACATTTGTAATAATCACTATACACCACACAATTATTCCACACATTATAAGAATTCATTTATTTACAATTTTAACACGAAACACCCTTTCTTGTTAAAGATGATATGACTACTGCGAGTTCATTCATTTTCAAATCTTATCAATAACTATCGTTAACAACATTTATAATTACAAGTTACTTTATGATGAAGATGATATTAATATCGTTCTAGTAGCCCTTATTTTGACGTCATTAATTAATTAAACAGTTAAAATTACCGATGTTAACTCAAATTATCTATCTACCCTACCTATGATAATGTAAAATTGGACATCAAATGGTGTTGGTATAATTACCTTCTCCGTATAATTCCATTTTAATTCGGAGAATAGCATTATTAGTGATATTCTTTTTCCTGTCAAATACAAAAATTAGTTAATTGTTTTGTACTTTCCTACAATTCTGTAACCAAATTTCATGGCTATTTAGTAGTTAATTATATTTATGAGCTTGCAGTAGTTATCAATTAAAATTAGACTTATCTATGTAATAACACTAATAAGTGGATAATTTACTAATTATGATTGTAGTAATTTAGGCTTAGATAAATATTGAATTTATTTCTTTGGGAACTATAGGTATTAGAGATCTTATGTTGTATACCTCATTTTTTTCGTCGTGATTTAAAAAGGAAACAATCTTACAGTGTCTTTTTAATATAATTATCGATTTAAAAATAAGACAGACACAAATTAAAAAAAAAAGAAAACAATAATTTAGGCTTAGATAAATATTGAATCGCACATAATCTTTTCTGTGTCTGTCGTCCCGTTGATTAATGGTGGTCATGCCAAAAAAATTTGCAAATAAAACCAAATTCAATTTATTTCTTTGTGAACTATGGGTATTAAGAGATCTTATATTGTATACCTACCTCATTTTTTTCGTCGTGATTTAAAAAGGAAACAATCTTACAGTGTCTTTTTAATATAATTATCGATGTAAAAATGAGACAGACACAAATTTTAAAAATGAAAGAATAAACAATAATTTAATGTTAAAATAAATTTCTGTATACTTCTAAATTTTTTTTTATTGATGAAATAAATAAAATAAGTATCAAGATTGTTTAATTTTTAAATCACGACGAAAAAAACGAGGTACTTATAAGTCTATATTTGACCCTAAAGTCATAAATATGCCATCAGTTAAAGTAAAACAAATAAAAAAATAATTATTACACATCGCAATTATTAAATGACACATCATTTCATTGGCATCATTTTATCACAACAATGCTAAAGTTTTTAATTCAAAAATTATATATTTTGGATTTAATTCATAATTTCTCCATACTGTTGCAAATAAATCGAAAATCGATTATAGGTTATATCGATTCTACGAGTAAGTGATTGAGATAATTAAAACACTTAAATCGAAGTCCTGCCTTACTGGGAATCGAAGCTAGGACTCCGAACAGCAATCCAGCCAAGTAACCTTTGTCCCATACAAATGACAATATAACAGGAATAATTTATCAGTGACTAATAATTTGTCATTATGTTCCCATTGTTTATCATATTGACAGTTATTTCCTGCGATATTAATATCAATTACTCACCATTTTTCTTTGTACTTGACGAGAATTACATTTTAACAATGAATAGGTACTATAGATCACGAATAAATAAATAAATGAACGCTAACACGCTCATACCCCCGCAGTAGTATTCCCTGTGCCGCGGGTGACATGGACAACACAATACATCACTAACACACATGACCCGAGAACAAACATTTATCTGTCACATAAATATCTGCCCCGAAATCGAACCCGAGACCCCTTGCTTCGCAGGCAGGGCCACTACCAACTAGGCTACAGGGTCATCAACACAATTATTCATCCATGCATATTCAATACATCCATCCATCTGCCTTTAGAGGTCAATTGTTGGACACACTTTGTTGTCTAATTTTAAACCAATAATAATTAGAATAAAAATACACTAACTATTGTTTACTTTTTCTATTAACATCATTAAACGGAGTAGGTACTTATATATATAGGTGGATAAAAATGTTAAACAGTTGTCACCTTTTGTCTTATTTTAAACCAATAATAATTAGAATAATAAGACACTAAGATTGTTTACTTTTTTATTAACATCATTGAAACGGAGTATACATATATGTGGATAAAGATAAGTCATATAAATGTAGGAAAAAATGTGGTTTTCCTTTTATATTTTCATTTTCCTCGGCATTCCTTTACACATCAACGCCCCTCAGCTCACACGGCCGTCACGTCGACGTGTATTAATAGTGAAGTACCCTCATTATGCTCCTTTTTGCGAGAAACAGCGAAAATATTTTTCAGCGCAATTTCCGTAACATTGCAATTGTAATTATTACGTATAAAACTTCTAAATGTACGTGGTACACACATCAACATTTTTTTTGTCTGTCTGTTTGTTTGGTCCGGGTAATCTCTGAAACAGCTCGACTGATTTTGACGGGACTTTCACTGGCGGATAGCTGATATAGTAAGGAGTAACTTAGGCTACTTTTTTACCTTCCTTTCGGCGTAGGTTTATCGAAGCGAAGTGAGGGCGGATCCACTAGTAGGTATTAGATAATTAGGGTAGAAAACCATTAAAAATATCATTGCTTAGTAAGTTACATGTTAATTAAATTAATGCTAATAAAAATATACCTATACTAAATTATGATTAAGATATCAACCAATAAGATAAACCATAGTGAAAGGAAACACCATGAAACAACTGTACTTACTTTTGCTAATAATAGTGTTAATGGCCATATATACCTACAAGTTTGTTAAAGTTCATAATTATCACTATTTTGACCCAATTTCACGAGCAATCATTCATAATTCATGTATTTTAATATTGATATAATCGAGCGCCTGGTGGAATCAATTAGCACAAAGTATCAATGTCGTTTCACTCGGCGATTTACGTAGGCGTTACAATGTCGTATTAAAGCATAAATATTTTTACATATAATATTTTACATATCTTTTAATCTAAATTTAGACTCAGACTAGCTAGTCTTAGGAATAAATTTAATTTAAAAGTAAATGTATGTATTTGCTGCTTATTCTGTTTATTAATACTGACAATAATTTGAATTAAGATAATAAGGTATTGATTACGGATCGTTCAAGTATTACACAACAAAATTTACGTAAATAAAATAAAATTACTTCAGTTTTTTGTTCTGTAGACTAGACTAGGTCTATAATACTTTTTGGTCTGACTTCTCGATGTGGTTTGATCTATAACAGCGATTCATTCATGAGTGTTGAGCTGTTGACACAGGATATATTGCAGTTAAATTAATATAATCCATAGAGGGGGCCTGTGGGGTCATTCCATAAATTATTCACTGAGAATTTTATCTACTTTTTTATATAGATATTAATTTAAAGCTGATAACTCGATGACGCATACGATGTAACAGATAGTTTTGGATTTGTATATTGCAAGCTATTTATTGTAGTGTTAACACTATAACTATTTGCCGTCTCGTTCTTACTCTAAAGAAAAGACGAACTAATGGGTCTGGTTTGTGTCTTCACACTACGCTTATACAAGGTAGGCTTTTTCAGCATATTAGGTATTTAATTTACATAAGAAAACGAAACTGCTGTAGGTACCTACTTACCTACTCGTAATTAAAAAAAAACAAGTTTTCGGTCTAGCCCAAAAGCTGTATAAAAATCATATAAAAAACAAAACTCAGAAACTATAGAGCATACATAATTATAATTTAAATAAACAAATCATAATTTTATATCTGTACCTTATAAGTTTAGAGATTTTATCTGATTTTGAAACAATTTGTGGGCTTTATCTTTATTGTTTACACAAGTAGGTAAAGCAGTTAAAATACGTACGTCAATATCATTGTCGATTACATACATACATCATACATACACTTATGTCATAGTTTTACACGCCTGGCGGAATGCCATCTTCTAAAATCAAACGGCAAACAATCGTTTTTTACATAATCCGGTAAAAATTCCAACAAAAAATATGATATAGTGCCAACTTTTATATGAAGAACATTGAAATAGTATCAAAATAAATATTGAACAGATATTATTGTAGCAAAAATGTTGCCGAATTCCTCATAACGTAGTTTAACCTCTGGTTCGTCACACACTAAATATTTATTTGATAGTATTTGTAAAGTGCCTTTTGAAGCAAGAAATGTAGTGTTAGTGTTTAAATTCAGTTAGAATCGGTGTGAAAGTTGTAACAAAAACGTTATTTGTTGTTTTACTTTTAAATTTGTAATACTTTTCAATTATTAGTTGCTTTTCGCTAGAGGTCATCGTAAATGTAAGTTAAATCTGGTTTAATATAAATATTTGGATTTACTTATTTTTTTTTAATTTCTGCCAGCTTCTTTTTATTATAATTTAATTATAATCTATAGGTGCATAATATTTTTCACTTTTTCAGTTATCTATTATGTATAATATTTACAATCAAATGTAATATCCATATGTATGGATTTGAGTTTATTATTGTTAAGAGTTATGAAATTCTAACTACATTTTACATTTAACATCATTTAAATTTATTTATTTGCAATCAAATTAAAATATACCATTAACGCCATCTATTTTTTGGTACAAGAATCAGTTACTCGGCTACACTGAAAGTTAGTTCCAAATTTAAACGTCATTACATTCGTGTCCTAGCTGTGTGACAAAAATAATTTAAACGTTTTTCTAAACAATGGGGGTGGAGGAATATAATTAATAATATTTTTTATTTTAAGAAAGCAGTCTCATTTGTCTTTTATATAATGTAATGGAGTATAATAATAAAATAGCCTTTTCTTGATACAGCAGCACCATCTATGAACATAATCTGCAACCACTTCGTGCATTAATATTTTTTAGTTCTATAATATTATCAAAAGATGGCACTGATCACGTATAGAATATGAATTTGCGCTAAAAACAAAATATTATTTTTTAATTTATAAAATTAAATAATCTTATTCAGAGTCCTTGAAAATAATATTAATAACAATTTTTATTAAAGCTGCTTTCATTATAATTACTTATCTACTACATGTAGTAAATAATTACAAATAAAAGTATTTTTATCCTTAACTGTTTTTTTTTTCTTTTTAGTATTGACTCTTTTATTAGTTATGTAGGGATACGTTGAAAGCAATATGTTATGTATGAAACTTTCGTGTATTTACGAACTTATTATATTCTGTAAGAAAGATAATTTTATTGTTTTCATACAAAGTAACACTACTAGCAAAGTTCGCTTGTTTGACCAATTGAGACTCATAAACCAACAATGTGAAGTTAGCTCAACTTACAGACACTTTAATCAACAACCAATAAGTAATAATTGATGCACTGTACAATAAAACCAAGTACTGAAATGAAAACAACCTTGATTTAGATGCAATCTTGTGCAGTTGCCAAATGCACCGATGTCACGCTGCTCTTTAGTTCATACAAAAAAAGTTATAACTCGTAATTTTTCTGCGTAAATTTCTTTGTTTGATCTGTGACCGAACTGCGAACTAATTTCGCGCCTAAATAGTTACCTACTTTTTTATCTTACTTTTTTTTCTTATAACAAATGCAAGATAGTGGCCAGTTATTTTTTAATGATAAAGAAATTAATGAAAAAGTTAAGGTGATAAAATTGTGTTAATTATTAGTAGTTTTTAGTGACAGTGAATACCTACAGTTTCCAAAATTAAGCACATAAAGGGTAAGTCAGTATTTTGTTTTGAAATAAAACGTGTCTTTGACCGGTTTAAAAAAGGAACATTGTTTGAGTAAAATCTTGTTGATTGCTACAGTAATAATTATTATAAGTAATTACAATTATATAAAAGTCTTCAAGAGGAAAGTGACATAATTATATATTGTTTGTGTGCCTAACTATTATCGCAACTTACCGTCAGATGGTCTCTGTGTACACTAATAACACATCACTAACATCCATGACTCGAGAACAAACATTTCATTTTATCTGTCACATAAATATCTGCCCCGGCTGGGAGTCGAACCCGGGATTCTCGCTCCGCAGGCAAGGTCACTACCAACTAGGCTACGGGGTCGTCAAACAATTAGACGACTCGAAATACGAGTAGAAAAGTAAACTTAAATAAATAAATATAATATCCTCAATTCTCTGTCGGTCTTATATTGAGAATGGGTCTTTCCTTTACAAACACTTTTCTGCAGGTGAACCCGCGGACACCGACTAGTACTTATTAAATAATAGATTAAAGAGTGCCTAAGTTCGATTTTCTTGGCTGACAGATGTCAACGTCAACAAGACTTTCCTTTCATTCTGTGTGTGTGTGTCAATGCAGTAAACGGCCTTTAAATGTTTTCCATAAATTAAACACACAACATACGATTCTTCTTCATGTAAACTTTCACTATGCCAAATCTAAAACGCGCACGTGCCTGCATTATTCTTAAAAATATGGCCCAAATGAACTCTTCACATTATCTAAATACATTGTATAATAACTAGCAATAATTAAATTTTCCCATTAATCAATTGACACTCACGAATTTACATACTTATTCGTGTTGAGATATTTTGGTTCCGATACATGTTTTAAATGCCAGAAATAACTGGGAGTTTCGTTTGGAAATGATCACGAGATTCGAATATCAAACAGAGCGATCTATATTAGTGCCAAGATGGAGATATTTTTGACATAGACAAGTTTAGTTAGCATTAGATTTTTAGATAGGTACCTACAGCGTTCAAAACTGTTTCATCAACTATAACCTATCCCACTGTTGGGCTCGGGTCTCCTCTCACAGTGTGTACAGGCCATAGTGTAACGCTGGCCTAGTGCGGATTGGCAGACTTCACATACCTTTGACAACTTTATGGAGAACTCTCAGATGTGCGTTTACTCGCAATGCTTGATCACCGAAGTGATAATAAGTCAGAAAATGATACGCGTTTAGCTTTGAAAATTCAGGTGCGTGCCGGGTTTGAACTAAGCAAATCCTGTTGGGAGACCAACGTTTAAACCACTAAGCTATCACTGAAAATAACTGTTTCGAAGATGGGTGATTGCTAGTGGCAAAACTTCTTGGGCGATTCCATGCTTTAGAGGTCAAACCTTAAGTCATTGATTCTGATTGTTATCATGAGATGATAATCATTAGCTCATTGGAGGCTACACGGCTTAAAAGTTGTCAACACTAGCTGGCTTTTGCCACTATCCCCTCCAACAATCCGCACTGGAGCAGCGTGGTGTATGCCCAGGCCTCCTCAGTTACATACCGACCTGTATTCAGTATTAAGTTATTAATGGACAGTAAGCAGCTGCTGAAAACATGTGCGGAAATCTATATACCTTGTCGTACAAGAAGATATGTGACGTACCTACGTAAATAGATGTTGGGAACATGATCAATTGCCTTTCATGTTGATATTGCATGTGGTGCGATTGTTGTCACGAAGTGCTGTTCAGAGAGTCCTGGGTTTGATTCCCAATTAAAAGTCCTCTAGTATTCACATTTAATAACAACTGCATCATGTAAGGATCTCATGATGCTAAAGTCTTCATCGATAAATTTATTCTAATTCTGGTCATTTAGCCACTGCTAATGATGGGAAAAAGTTAACTTGAGTTATCTCATCTGGGTCACTAAAAGTGGTCTTAATTCGTTAAATAAAGTCTAATTTTTGTACTTAGTTCATCTATCAATCTTAGATAAATAAAGTTTTTAAAGATGTTTCATAATCCTGCCATATTGAATCTAGGGAAGTAAAAAAGGGATATAGAAAGTCTTAATTATTATACAAAACAATTAAATTAAATATTAGACATAATTATATATGTTAAAACTTTTGATTTCTCTCTACTTGTTTAACAAGTAACCATAAACTTATGTACCTACCTTAAATTCGAAATGGACAACGCAAAGGTTTTAAACCTTATAAAATCTCCGATCTTCAATTCTAACGGTCTTTCATAACAATACCATACCAATTAAGTTACAATCATAAAATCCACACCCACATTACATATAGGATTGTATAACAAAACCTTCCTAAGAAAAAAGCTAATTATTGCTGACTATAAAGCCGTATTATGTGTGTGTTACGTCATAAGTGCGTGTGTATAACTTTACATAGGTCGCGGTCGGTAATAGCTTAGCAAGTAAGGTCTAAGAGTTTTTCTGTTAAGTTGAATTAACTTACATAGTTACAGCCTATTGTATAAGGTATATGACGTTAGAAAACCGCGACACTGTAACATGTGCATTTTTGTAAATACAGTGCTTAAAGTACAGCGTGCATTTAAATAAAGAAATCAGTTATCTATTTTTGTCGACAAAAATATTTTTTAATAAACTTCTTATTTACGTAAAACAATATACCTAATACAATATTTTTTTTAACCTGCAATACTTCGACTTTTTAGTTAGACACAAATTTTCTAAGGTCAGGTAAAGGAAAACTTATTTAATAATTACAGATTCGTACTCTTCAAACTTTAAACAAGAAAACAAAGCAGCATCTGCGCATGTCACGATTCATTATTAAAACAAGTTGCCTTTAAACTAAAAACTTGCCAGACAATTGCATAAGAATTTAAAATAGCTCAGTTCCTTAACAAAAGACGTAATGTGTCCACAATTTAATAATATGCATCGATATTTAATGCAACTAAGTAAAAATAGGGGAATCAATGCATGCGCGCGCAGGTTTCTACATGGCTTCCTTCCTTCACCGCAAAATGCCACAGACTAAACTACTTTTATATATTTCGCTTTCCATTGCTACTATTGCTCGTATTCTAAATATACTCAATGAAGCTAAGCGAGCAATGGATAACTAACAACGCGTAGTGAAAGTAGACCATTCGAATCCGATGAAAGCTTTGTATAAAGACGTGCTAATATAGGAGTTACAGGTTAGTCACGCATTGTGCATCGTTGAAACGACAGTGCACATGGCAGAGACAGTGCACTTTTCAATGGTTTTAATTCGGAGTCAACATAGTATTCGCCCTAGTAACATAGTTTTGCCTGCAATGAAGAGATAATTGTAAAAGAAAACGCATTAGATTTTATCAAGCCCGCAGATAACAAAACTAAAAATGAAAGTGTAGTCAAAAACATAACGTTTCACCGTTAATTTAAAATTAAATTTAAAGATATTTCAAAGCAAAATTAGTAACAAAAGACCACAAAAGAGACGGGGAAGTACATAACGAACCAGATCAAAAGGTCTGGGGTAAGGAATTCGATTTCACCTGTAATGGAGAAAGGTGAACGTTTTTCAGAATATTTGTTCGCGAAGATGGGCCCAGGAGACAGAGGGCCGAAGACCACGGAAGATCGGTCGGCTCCAGTTGAGCCTACTGGTGTGAGGAAATGGTTTATAGATAACACTTTATTGGTCGTTACCCTGGGCGGAGTTATTACAGGCATATCTGTTGGTAAGTCTATGAAAACATTGTTTAAATTAAGTTTTATTGGAAAAATGTTTCTTAATTTAATTAAAGCGACACTAAATTCTAATGTATTTATGATTGTTGAAGCTTTTCTCACTCCAATTTAAAGCAAAAAATAAAGAACTACAATTATAATAGGTACCAAAAAACGAAAGGTTTTTTAAATTGAATATGAAAAGATTAAGAATAACAATATAATTTTTAAAGACGACGTGTTTAAATAAAATTATATTTCTACGCAAACTGATGAAATGAAATACATCTCTCATAATGCTTCTTTGTTCTAAGATCATTATCTTTTTTCTAGGTTTCGGCTTGCGTCCATACCACTTAGGTGCCGATGCATTGATGATAATTTCTTACCCTGGAGAGCTCTTCATGAGGGTTTTAAAACTGATGATCCTTCCACTAATCATTGCCAGTTTGATAGCTGGTTCCGCGAGTTTGAATGCAAAGATGAGTGGCAAAATAGCAGTTCGGACTTTACTTTACTTTGTTTTAACTTCAATGTTTAACGCGTTCCTGGGTATTGTGCTAGCGACGTTAATTCATCCAGGACAGCCGGATTTGAGAGAAGATCATATTGGATTGGTGGAGAATAAACGGGACCATAGTATATTGGATAGTCTTCTTGATATTGGTCGGTGAGTAATTCTTCTCCACATATTATCAGTCTAAGAATTATAATTATCCAGTGTATTGCACTATACGCGATGTTAAAACAGATATTAAAAATTCAAATAATCATGTAAGTATCTAGCTATCAATGATAAATTTATGCACGCACATTTTTTGAATCTACCCGTGTTCATGATTGATGAAGTCATGCATTACATAAAATCACTTTTGGTTATTTTCTTTCAAGAACGTGTGTAGAGGCAAGATTTTGAAATATCCAAAAAAATCATGCCTTTAAATCTATTTATGGCCTGAAAATCCCGGAATTACTTCTGCATTTGAATAGCAGTAATGGTGAATGCAAAATTGTTCGGCACTTACCATTGTTCTCTTTCAAGTAGATCTTTTTACGTCCCCTTTGAGGCTAATGCTGCCTATTCAAGAAATGTTACTTACAGACTTCGTTTTACTTCAGTTTTCGTGTCAATGCTATCTTTATCTGTGTCACGTGTATATTTTTTTTCATTTCTTCTTTCTTTTAAGTTCGATTTTTGCTGTGTTTAGACATTTGTTTCTATTTTAATTCAAGAGGAACTTTTAAAACTAATGATAGTAGACACTTCTGCCTAATGTTTCGATTTATTTGTAGATCGTAATATTAGTTTGTTGTTTGTGATCAGTTCTATTAAAAACGGTTCAGTCTTTTCTTATGGTCTTAACTAATTTCACAAAAAAAACCGTTTTATTTTTCTAAATGAGCTTATTGAATATTTATCTATTCTATAATAGTGTAGTACTATTCTGACATATCTTGAGTAGAATTACATCTTGTTCAGAATGATTAAACCTATTGACATTTCACATTGATTAGGATTTGATTGATCAAGAAACGCCGCCTGTACGTAGTTGATGAGTTCATTTATTTTTCTTTAATGTTCTAATTGTTCAATTAAGGTATTTTAGTCTTCTGTATGTTCTTATCAAGTAGAAGTATTTCACTTATACCTCTACGTATTTGTCTAGTATCCGTAAAAGTTGAACAATTTTCAAAAAAGTTAATTGAAAGGTATGAAATAACGGATTAGGGACTTAAAATTTCTTTATAAGTCAGTGAAAGAATAGCCGTTGCCACAACCGCACTGACCTTAAAAATAATACGTGTATCTGTAGCTCCCTAATCCATTATTTCACAGTTTTCGAAAACAATTCACCGTCTGAGACATCTAAACAAAGAATCTAATATGGGTTATTTATATACCTCAATAGATAGGTATAATTTAAGTTGTTCATAAGAAGACATATGCCGACCGTTACTATATGTAACTATATGTAACGATGTATATATTTACAGCAACATATTCCCAGACAACATAGTACAAGCAGCTTTTCAACAAGCGCACACAGTCTATGCTGAAGCCCCATCGTTGTTTGCCAAGAATAATACTGAAAACGACACTGTGGTTTTAGTCCGAGTTGTAGGATACAGGTAATATTGCAAACACTTAAATATGCTAAAAATATTAATTAGTTAAGAATTAATTACAGTGTTAGTCCTATTTGTAATGAGGACAGGATAGAATGACAGAAGATTGTTGATACTGATAAGACTTCGGATGGTAATGATAGGATAAAATTAGACAAGATCGTTGATACTAATAAGAAATGTAAACATTTGTTTTTAATCGCAATTTTTGAAAATCAAACAGAAGTTTGATGGTAATTTAGTAATTGTTATTAAGATGACCCAATGGTCATTGGTATTTGAAACATTTGATATATCTACGACACTTAGCGATATTATATTGTTTTAAAATTCTGAACCAATTTATTTGTTTTCTAGAACCATCCTTTTTCTAAAACAATTCTTTTTAATCATACGTAATTAACTATGACCTACTAACACAGTGAAACCTATTAATGTGTTTTATAATTTCATATTTTTCTTTTTTCAGGGCCGGCACTAATACTCTCGGATTAGTGTTCTTCTGTCTTATATTCGGAAGCTTATTGGGTACTCTAGGACCCAAAGGTCAGGTTGTCATTGACTTCTTCCAAGCTATCTTTGAAGTCATAATGAAAATGGTTACTGGAGTTATGTGGTTCACTCCTGTTGGAGTCAGCAGTGTCATCGCTGGGAAGATACTTGGAGTCAGCAATGTTGGTATGTATAACTATGTTAGTATTATTCTGATTAGACTTTACTTTATTAAATTCTTCAATATGAGAACTAGATGCTATATTACTATTAAAATTTGAATTAGCTTTAATAATGTTAACATTGAGTTTTGCACCGGAGCGGCATATTCTCATCTTTTTATAAGAGTGTAATTCATTTTAACTATTTATTTTAAAAAAAGGACAACATTTTTTCCATTTAACTTTTTCTCAATCTTTCTTATTTTGTACTTCATAAAAAAATATACATAATAAATTATGACTACAAGATTTTAAGTAATTTGTTCTTACGTCTCTTTTAAACATAAACAAAATCATAGTTTTAAAGAGACAGACGCAATAGAAACTGTAATTACAGTCAATTTTTGCGTGGATTAGTACAAAGTTTGTCTAAGTATACAGAACATCATTAATTAGTGTCTGCTACTTGGTATCTATAACTATGCATTTGTTATAATGTTCTAGGCCAAGTGATGTCTCAATTAGCCTGGTTCATAGCAACAGTAACAGTCGGCGTGTTCCTGTATCAGCTGATCGTGATTCAAGCTATTTACTTCGTCTTCTTACGGCGGAACC
>LGAG01000360.1:725651-753703 GCA_001278395.1 Lerema accius
TGTAAGTTTTTCACTAAACTCATCATAAGCGACTAAATCCGTTTTCTTAAAAAAATTGTCATGTATGTTAAGGGAACTGATGATAGTATAGAACCACAGGTGGACCAGGTAGGTAATGCTGATGTCGAGATATTACAAGCAATCAGCTAAGCTATAAGCAATTTAAAATTCGAAAATGTAAACAAATTTCAAGGGGATTGGAATTTTTGAGCAAAACGATCAGTTTTTCTAAATGACTTCATTCAAACGATGTTATTCAATACAAAGTAAAGACACTTAGCTACGCTTTTGTTTCATTGTAAATTTGTATTAATTATGTATTAATAAACAGAATATGATTATTTCCTTTCTCTTTCTAGGAGCCAGCATTAGCAAACGGGTTGTTGACAACACCAAATACAGAAATAGATGGCGGCATCACATCTCCAAAGAAATCTTTAGCTTCTGACGACATCATTATTGATATGCATTTACCTAAATCATAGTTCCGTCATAGTTGTATGTTATAGTTTAGAACCAAACCAGTATTTTAGTGTAAGTTTTCCTTTGTGATAACTTAATAGATTAGGCATCTAAATAATTTAACATATTTATCGTCAAATACACTTTCAGGCATCAGAATCGATCCACTCTGTGGTTTTTATGATCTTTTATAACCTAAAGGATGACGTTATGTTTTTATTTTAGGTCTTGGTAAATGTAACGTAACGCACCTTTCTGTTATAAAATGTTATGATGCGTTACATAGGTGATAGGGTCGAACAATGCGTAACGTAATAATATTTTTTATTACTAAAAAGCTAGGGAATATATTCTTGTAATTCGGCAAAATGGCAATACTTTTTGATAAAAATGGTTATTTGTGTGTTACATAACGGCGTCCGACGCGTTACATGAAAAAAAAGGAGGGTCAAAAATCTTCAAAAATTGCTTTATGTAATACATGAACACTCCCTAAGATAGTTAAATGACTCATTTCAAACATCCGTGAGTGCTCCCGGATATACCTATTTATATGCCTGAAATAAGAAAATAATGTCCTATATAAATTAGGGTGCTTCGATTCAAGTGTCCGAAAGTAAATTTTTAATTTAGGTAACTATATCATATTACTGGAAAAATTCGAATTTAGGAATTTTCTGAACTCTTTAAATTCAAATAGGTATCTACTGGACACATACCTCGTTTTTTGTCGTCGTGATCTAAAAAATCAACAATTTTGGCACTACTTTTATTTCATTAATTTTAAAAAATATTTAGAAGTATACAGAAATTTAATTTAACATTTCATTTCTTTTAATTTGTGTCTGTCTTATTTTTAAATCGATAATTACATAAAAAAGACAGTGTAAGATTGTTTACTTTTTAAATCACAACGAAAAAAACGAGGTATAAGTTATTTATCCTTAATTATGTAATTTAAAAGACATTGTTAGTGAATATGAAAGCAACGTTGGAGATATAACGGATGGCCTTAATCTATTATTATATTGTTATTAATGATAATGGACGTATAGACGTTAGAGAACTGTAAGATAACGTGATATGAGATAAGATTGGAGAGTGAAGTGAAGCAATTGTTAAAGCATAAGACACAGAGAAATAGTATAAACAGGATACTGAGTTAAATAAAGAAAACAAGGTTTTTAGCTAATTAGCAATGAAATCGGTTGAAGATTATCTTGCTATATATAATTGTTGTATTCCAATAATAGAAGATTGAAGCATAAAGATTCACAAATTATATGTTGACGTAAACTTTCTGTATAGAAAGATTAGCAGAAATTATTGAAGAGGTAAAAGCTATGCAAAAGTTGACAGTTTTTTTAATCGTTTTATTTTTTAATTAAAGACTATTTCGACTTTATGGCCTAAATTATGCTGTTTGTAATCTAAAACTTAATCCTCATCAAAAGAATTGATGAATTTACAATACTAAAACTGTTACAAAATTAATCTTGTGAAATCATTTTTGGATCAATAGTAATTTACAATTAAAATGCAATTTACAGGTCAATTGTAAAGAAATTAATAACTGCTCAAGCAACAAGAGAGATTATAAATGTGCCAAAAGAAAACATTATCAGTTGTTGGTTTACGATTGAGACTAAAACAGAATTGATAAAGATCACAAATTCATTACTTAATGCAATAATAATAATAAACTGTTAATGTAGCAAAACTGGTAATTATTAATAGGAGAGTAAAAACCGACTGCTTAAAGTTGAGAGAGTATAATAATAAATGACGAAGACGAATGCAATAATACCTTACATTTTGAAATCCATCAAGGTGTTTAGATTACAGGGCCTGATTAAGAAATGGAGACACTTTCAATCTGTGTTTTATAACTTGTCTTATTTAAAACAAAAAAAATCATTTGCAAAGCAGTTTATGTGAATATTTAAGTACGTAATATTTAAATGATGAAAACACTTAAACATTAAACGAGTGTGAATAACATGAAAATGATAATCGTTACAAGGTTTACGTAAAACTATGTATTTTCTAAAGGACAAGTTAAAGAATTGTACTTTACACTCGACAAACATTACTCTCCTTTTTGATGCAGTCGGCAAATAATCAAAATCAGTCATTCAATATTACATTTTCAGAAATAATGTGTCACCAACGTTACCTGTATAGACTGTAGGAAGTTTGTAACGTATTTATTGACCTATTTGTAATGTTAGGTGTAGAATTCACCATTGTTCTTGTGATGTGCTGTGTTCTAAGAGTGAGCCTTTTTTTATAACTTTGGCTGTTATTGTGTTGTTATTTTGTAAAAGACCCCTACTATATGTAGTTCTGTTTTTACTGTAAAGATACGCGGAGCATATTAAACCTTTTTGAAAAATGTTTTAATAAGAACTGTGCAATTGTGCATTCATTTTCTAGTAACAAAGTTATCAATTTTAAAATATTTATGCCAGTATTTGTACTAAGAGAAGTATTTAAAAATATTTCAGGTAAACTTCTCGCTTAATAGTAATTTTTTTTTTGTGATCCCTAAAATTTACATTAAAATTCAATAACGATTTTTAAGTAACATTTTGTATAAAACTTATCTATAATTTAATTATGTATTTGTATCAAGTATTTATGATTTTTGATACATAAGGATCTTAATTCAATCACATGTGATTAAATCAGATTCAATCAAATTCAATCATATTATGAGATTTTTTGTACATCTCACAGAAAATATGACGATACACAGTTTTCTAATTTAATAAACGTGATAATTACTATATCAACTAAAATATTTGATTGTGTCTTTAATATTTCTATGTCTTTTATTCAACATTGAGGTTGACTACCCAAATTTTTGTAATCAATTTTGATTGTAAAGAAAAGAAATAAAGTCGAAGATTAAATGTAAAATGGTATAAGAGTTCGACCGAAAAAGGTTTTTAGCCGAAACTTTCAGTTTTGACCGAAACCGAATCTTAGACCGAAACTAGAATTTTTGGCTGAAACCGAACCTTCGGTCGCACACTAGGTTTTATACGACAACTGTGAAATATAAAATTAAATGAATCAAATACACTTTAACCAAAGTTTGTCAGTAAAGTAAAGTAAAGATAAGAGCATTAGAGTCTTCATATTTAATATTTTAAACTCAATAGCCTGTTCAGAAGAACAGGATATTGCTAGTAAGCCAATTGTACGTGCCACTCGATTAGCATGTGATTGTATGTATGTATTATTGTATGTATGTATGTTATGCTCATGTAATGTAGTTTTAGATCCAACTGTGATATAAAGTTCATTATTTTGTAATTTTTCACTCATAAGCAATCATGGATGTACGTGAAATAAAACAAAGGAATAAAAATTTACATTTTATTTATCTTTCTGTAAAAGTTGTCGAAGACACTGGAACCTTACAGTTACATTTACAATTATTACATTTACAATTTCTTACCTCGTTGTTAATAAATTGATACATTTAAGAAACATTTTATTAATACTATTTATAAGTTTTCACGTATCAATTTACAATCAACAAGGATTTATGAGCATTTTTGAAACTTAGACAAAATCACAGTAATCAAAAGTATTACTTAATACATAACAATTGATCCGAAAAAGGTACTAATTCAGAGCTTACAATCACAATAATAAATGAAGTAGTTATAGCACATGACGAAAAAAGTGGAAGTGAAATAATAAAGCTTACACAAACTTTGTAATCTAAGAATATCTTATAGCTTAAAGTAAAGCTGATTTGTTTGTTTTTAAAGTACAATAACATGGCAGTCTTCATTTTATACTATACAATGCACTACAATTTACAATCTAATATGTACATTTAAAGTTAAGACCCGAATGAAGACAATTATATACATTTACCGTAAAATCGGTAATAAGCCTTAAAAATCACTTTGAGCATATTCAGGCATAACAAATAACATGCACAAAATGATATTACATTACAAAGATACTAATCCGATTACATCGGTAATCAATAAATATTACTAATCAATACTTCGAGGCAAACAGTCGTTGCATATGTACAATTAAAAACTAGAATGGACTTTATGAACAACGTCATATCCTCATCGTTGAATGGGGAGGTTTTCTAATTGCAGGGGCTGGTGGCAACCCTGGGCCTACTAAAGGAGACATTGATGGAGATCTAGTAGCAAGTGGAGAGAGAGAAGGAGAGAAAGATGGAGACATAGCTGCAGCAGCTGAAAATCCACCAGGAACATCATGACTTATAGGAGATCTAGGTAATAAATGCTGGGGCTGTCTACAAGATAAGGAAGGAGCAGGACAACTTCTAGGAGCAACAGTTGTAAGTAATGGTGGAGGTACACTCTTCCCACCAGATATAGACGTCCCTTTACTTTTAGCACTAGAAGCACCACTATTACCGCTCTGTAGCGAAACTGCATCGTCTTTTAATCTAGCTATCTCAGAAAACACGTGCGCTAATGGCTGATACTGAGGCCCCCAGTCGAGTAAGTAATCCCAGTTGTAGCTACCAGTTAATTCTTCTTCTGAGTGAACTATAGAACTAAGACTTCCCGTCATTGACGGCCCAGCAGTGGGAACAGCTGTGGTTTCACCTGGAGCACTTGGGAATGCACCTAAAGCCATTGCTCTATCAACAGCAGCACTAGCTTCATCAGCACTACTCGCTCTCTCACTACCAGTCACTTCATTCAACTTAGCATAAATTAGATTCGTTATATCATTCTCATGTGAGCCGTCTTCGTCAAACATGTGCATTGAATCTATTGGTCCGTGGTGTAACATTGTGTCTTTATTTCCTACATTTTCTGAACATCTTCTTGATGATGTAGAAGCTCCTCCGCCTGTTCCAGTATCTACTATACCAAGTCGAGCTAAGTATTCTTGAGTATTATGAACGGAGACATCAGATAAGTTATCATCATCAACGCCGTTAGCTGCTCTGTGGATACCAGATTCTCGTTGTAGGGGGCCTTCATTAATCATTCTAATTTCTTCATCTTCACCATCTTCTCCGTCTTCAGCAGAACCTCGTCCACTTGACCCTGATTGATCAGAGCCAGATAATTCAGAAGTGGTAGCTGCGCCAGAATTAGAACTAGCAGTATGAGCACCATACGGCGGAATCTCATCGTATTTAGGAGGAGCAAATTGATTCGCAGCATTCACACCACCCGTATTACGTATTGGAATAGTATCGAATGCACTAGGATCAACATAACTATTAGTAGCACCAACACCTTCAGAGTTTAATCCAGGTTTATTAACTTTCTTATGCCTCTTATTTTTCATGTGTAAAAATAAAAATACTGCAGCGAAAATTATGATTATAAATATAAAAGCGATTAGTAAACCTAATGCCCAATCTGATAGTCCACTATTCTGAGCAACAGTAGTTTCATTCAGTTGATTTCCGTTATCAAGTACTACGGCTAGTGGATCTAGAAGTATTTCAACTGCAGTTTTATTTGTTAGTGATCCCTGTCTTCCCGAACTTGCTGTGACGACCAAACTTATAGATTTGTCGGAACCAAAAAGACTGGACACTGACTCAACTTTCTTTTTCAATATTATGACACCAGTAGTTCTATTGATCTTGAAGTAGGAATGTGAGGTAGAGAGTTGGTACACAATTCGGCCATCTATACCTTTATCTCTGTCAGTTGCTGTGGCTTGTCCAATAATATAACCTGCGGGCAACGGTCCCGACTTTGGAATACCAAAATTGTAAGTTTTCTGCGTAAACTGTGGATAGAACTCATCTCGACTTTCAATGTCTATCCGTACTTTTACAGTCGAACTTTTTCCACCGAGATCTGAAGCTTTTATTGAGAATTCGTATTTATTTTTCTGCTCGTAATCGAAAACAGCATTGGTGTTGACTAACCCTGATGAAGAGTCAATTTGGAACATTTTCCAAGAATCATCATTTCTATTGTAATTTGTAGACGCTGATATGATAGAATAATTAAGCTTTCCATATCTGCCTCGATCAAGATCTGTGGCTCGTGCAGTGAATACAGATGTTCCAACTCGTTCGTTCTCGCCAATTGTTTCAAAGTATTCATTTACAGGGAATGTAGGTGTATTATCGTTTTCGTCAAGTATTCCAATTTCGATATGCACTGCGTTACACAAACATGGCGTACCCTGATCACAAGCTACAACAATGAGCTTATATTTTGTGTTCCCTTTATCATAATCCAACGTCTTATTTACTGTTAAGACTCCAGTACTCGGATGAATGTAAAACAACTTTTCATCATCTCCAGACGTGATATTAAAGACTATGGCAGAATTAGGAGTACCAAATAAATCAGCATCAGTCACAGAAAGTTGTGTAAGAGTGTAGCCAATTTTAACGTCTTCGCTAACCGTTAATTCAAAGTCATTGACGGAAAATACTGGGGAATTATCATTGGCGTCTGCGACAGTTACGTAAACAGTGATAGATGTTTTGTTTTGATTATATGATAATACTTTTCCTTGCTCAACAGCAGCAAGACCAAGAACGTAAGAATCTTGTACTTCTCTATCCAGTTTATTGACAAGCATCAATGCTCCTTCAGCTGTGATATCGAAGGCATCTCCTTCGTTCCCAGAAATGATGTGAAAGTCCAGATTGTATTTCTTAAGGACATCATTAATTCCGCCGATTTGTAGAAGCGACGATCCTTTTTCTGTACCTTCGTTGACAGTGATCCTGGAAAAAATATGATATCTTTTTAATACACAGTTTTCATATTCATGCAAATAATAATAATATATCATACTTGACAAAGTGACTGAACAGTATCAAGAAATCATTAGTTATTTATCCATAACATATTTAGGAGTATCCTAGCCATGTTGAAAAAGTATGAATTAAAATTACATTTTAACCTACAATAAAATCGATCTGTAGTAAGGCCCTATTAAGCTTACAAAGTCACAAAAAAAAAAAAACAATTACCTGTAAGTATCTTGTCCAATAAAAGGCTTTATTTCCGAAGATGCTCCAGTGTTAATTCTAACGGAAGCTACGGCACTTCGATTAGGTTTTCCATGGTCAGTGGCCACCACTGCTAATTGCACATCTCTATGGTTAGCAGGCAAGGAACTGTAGTTAACGAAGAGTGTTCCTGTAATACCATCGATGTAATAACCAGGGCTTGCGTTAAGAATGTGATAAGTAATCTTCCCATTATCACCACTGTCTTTATCTCTTGCACTTACTGATCCTATTTCTAATGTTCCTGTACCTTCTGAAATGAGAAAAGTACCAAAATTAATTAATTAATTTACAAAACCTTTCCTTTCTATATTCAAATCAGTTTTTTTTCCTTATAATAGTTTAACCAAAGAAAAAAATATATAAACATCAATAGATAGATTATCGCAATAATAACGGTCTACAAACTTTTGAATATTACGTGCGTGTTTGTAATCGTCAAAAGATGTTTTATGCTTGATTAAATAATGATTTTATGTAAATAAAAACCAGTAATCACTGTTTAATCTGTCCATAAAATTACAAAGAGCGTTATTGTGAGCAGTGACAGATAAGTGTTAAGAATTTAAAACAGTTAATTATTAAGAGGACACTCAAGATCTGTAGTGGAATATTTAATAGTTTTTCTGGCTAAAATTGAAGTTCCTAAATATTTATAGTGTAAAATAACCTATTTATATAAAAGAACTTACCAGGCAAAACTCTGTCATACGATATATCATCAAAAACTGGTGTATTGTCGTTAACATCGGTGACTTTGATCGTTAAAGTTGTTTTTGCGAGGTGTTCACTATCGGAGGCAGTTATGTTGACTTTGTAAACTTGTTTCGTCTCGAAATCGAGCGGTTTATTCAAAACGATCTTGCCGCTATATCTGTCTATCGAGAACGTATTGTCTTCTTGTACAATCGCATACTTAAGGGCTGGATACGTGTCAACGTCGTTCGCCGTAACAGATGTCAACACCAAACCGACTTCCGCTCCTGTGAAAAGGTAAAAAATAAATAAGAGACCATTCCGATGCCGACGCTACTCTCGTTCGACTGCCACTTTAAGGATTCACAAAATAAAATCCTAAAACAAAACCCCAGTCGCAGTACAATGATATAAAAAAGGAAACAAAAAGAGAAGAGCGCGGACCGTTGGCCGGGGACGGGGAGGTACCACTAAAACATGCCCTCGAAAAAAAATGTAATACCGTCCAATAAATATTGATCCTTAAGGGGTCTCTTTATTTAATCTCGGCGCTGGAATCGAAAAGTCGCAATGTAAGCCAGCCGCGGAGTCGGGAATACAAATTGTGTAAAATGCCTCCCTCTTCGTAAAACGCTTTTTGTTCTACCAATTTATATCGAAAAGTCGATAGGCCGCCCTACAGCAATTTAAAACCGAATACGTAAGTGGGTGCAAAAACCAGAAAACATACCTTCCGATACTGAGATGACATTTGGCGGTGGGAATGTCGGTTGATTGTCATTTACGTCTACGACGTTAATTCTGAGCGTAGCCGTGCCCGTCATTTGAGGGTCCCCTTCGTCTGTTGCGATCACCGTCAACTTGTAAGTCTCTCGTATCTCTCTATCCAGCACGATATTCGTCTTCACCGATCCAGAGAAGGCCGGTTCTATAATAAATGCATTGTCGTGGTTCCCATCTACAATGTGATATAAAATTCTCGCGTTTGCCCCACGATCTCCGTCCTTTGCCGCCAATTGGACGACAAATTCCCCTTTAGTATTCCCTTCGAGAACGTTCGCTATGTATTGTTGTTGCGTAAATCTGGGAGCGTGGTCGTTTTGGTCCAATAGATTTATTGTTACATAGCAATAGCCGTATAAGACTGGAGAGCCCTCTGTTCGAGCTAGTACAACCAATTGTCTGCTCGGGCCCGGATACGATTCGTAATCTAAATTTGCTGAATTATTTACCCTAATCAAACCAGTATTAGAGTCAATTTCGAATGCATACTGGTCGTTTCCGTTACCGAATTCATAAACGACTCTTTGGCGTCGTCCGTCGCTCCTTAGTGCAGTTACTTGTAAAACATCTTTTCCATAAGCCAAGTTTTCTTCAATAGTAACATTATAGGTAGCGTTTTGAAAATTTAATGTAGGCGTGTGCTCAGAAAAATCACCGACACGAATTTCTATTAGTCCTATAGAACTTTGCGGAGGATTTCCTTTGTCTTTAGCGATTACTTTCAAGTGTATTAACTTTCCGTTTTCGCTGGCTAAGCTTTGAGTCGCTGTAAGAACTCCAGAAGTGGGATTGATACGAAATTTATGATTTGAAGTATCTAGGAGTTCATAAAGTATTTCAGCATTTGTTCCAATATCATTATCTGTGGCTGAAACCCGTAATAAACTTTGACCTGGAGGTGTGAGAGTTCCTATTTGTTCTCTAAACGGATACTTTGTGAATATAGGTTTGTTATCGTTGACATCGTTTATGGTTACTTCAATAGATACTCTTTGAGATCGTGCTACATAACGTCCTTGATCGGTTGCTACTGCTTCAAAATGATATACGCTAGTTTTTTCTCTATCAAAATACCTGTAATTAACGATGACAGTTTTATTACAAAAATCTAATTCTATGTAAAATAAATCAGCTATTTTAAAAACAAAAATAACGTCAACTTACCCGGTTGTATAAATAATGCCTGTTTTGTTATCAATTCTGAACAACCCTTGACTTTCATTTGCCAGAGAATAAACTATTCTCTTGTTAAAACCTAAATCAGCATCAGTTGCCCTAACTTTAATTATAGAGGTATCTGTCGGCGCATCTTCTGGAATTGCAGCAGAATAATGACCTGTATCAAAAACTGGGTCATTATCATTCTGGTCTTCAACAAGAATTGTTATATTGCAGGACCCTTGTAGAGCAACTGGTGAACCATGATCGAAAGCTGAGATAGTAAGATCGTATTTTGCTTGCGTTTCCCTGTCTAACGTTCTAGCTGTTAGTTTGCCAGTAGTGGCATCAATAGAGAATTTATTTCCATTATTCCCAGATATAATACTGTATGTAATTACTCCATTTGCACCTATATCTTTATCTGTAGCAGCCACAGTGTGAATAACTTCAGGCTCATTATTCTCTGGGACTGCAAGAGGGTAACATGACCCAGTTTTGAAGGTAGGAGGATTATCATTCACATCCAATACGCTTACGGAAACGGTGGCAACGTCAAAGTTAGTAGTCGATTGCAGTGTGCTTGAATCAGTGACGTAAACAGGAAATGTGTATTGGTCACATTCTTCTCTATTTATTTTTGTTTTTACTGTCACTGTTCCTAATCTACTATCAATTGTAAATTTGTCGTCAGCAACTGAATTTGGAATTAAGTAGTTTAATGCACCTGAAAGTAAAGAAATAGTTATTAGTATTACAATAAAGTTACAAAAATAAAACTTTAGTTTAAAATCTCATTGTTAAAAACCGACACATACCAGTATTTCCTCTCGATGATTTTGCATTCAATCTTGTAACGAAACTTCCTGGGCGTATATCTTCGCTAATATTAGCTCTGTAAAACGAATCTGTAAATCTCGGTGGGACATTCGTAGATTCTTGCAGATTTAAAAGTAAAGTCATATGGCTCTGTCTAGGAAATGGCACTCCATGATCTGACGCAGTAAGATTCAATTTGTACTGTCCTGGTCGAACTCTTGCAATATCAGACGCATATTTCTTCGATAGCGACAATTTCCCTACATCATATTCCATAGAGAAATAAGCATGATCATTTCCACTTGAAATATAATAGGAAATTTTACCATTTTCACCTGAGTCGGCGTCTATAGCTAAAGCTTGGTATAGAATACCAGATATACTATTTAATGAAACGGAAACTTTGTTAGCAGAAACAAATGTTGGTGTATTATCATTTGCGTCTGTGACCGAAATATGAACTGTTGCTGATGTAGCCATTCTTTCTGATATATTCGTTGCTAAATCGGTGGCTTCTACAACCAACCAGTATTCTTTTAAAACTTCATAGTCTAATGGCGATGATAGTATCAATGAGCCTGTTAACGGATCTAGATTAAAAACATTTTTAATCAAAGGCATGGATGAAACGATGTGAAAATTTAGTTCTCCATTTGGACCAGCGTCAGCATCTCTGGCTGTAAAATTGTATACTGTCATACCAACAGGAGTTATTTCTGATACTTCAATATTAATAGGATCTTGCGCCCAATGTGGTGCGTTATCATTGACATCAACAATTTCTATCCTAACCGTCACAGCACTGCTTTGAGGATTGTTCGTTGCTGATGTATCTAATGCTCTAACTTCTAATCTGTATTCATCCTGTATTTCTCTATCTAATTGTCGTGCTACGACTAATGAACCTGTCCTTCTATCTATTTCAAATGTTCCTGGAGAATGATCTGATGTTAGTGGCATCAACAAATAGGATATTTGTCTCTCTTCGTCACCAGTTATGGAATTACTCTGAATGTCACTATCACAACATGCAACTGTACCAACTACGTGACCTATTTTGGCATCTTCTTTTACCTGCAAAAAAATTTACAAAATTCTCTTAGCTTCTTCTAACAAACTAATTTGCAATATGCATAAATGTTTAATGTATTCACATTTAACAATACATACCATTATCACTAAAGCAGCATAAAATAAAATAAAACATTGTTAAAATTGTGACGAAGTATTTTAGTTACATAACATACTAGTTTAAACAGATAACCTTAACTTATGCTTCTTAATGAGCATAGCCCAAAACTACCAAGAATACTAATATCCCTTTAGCATTAAACGGATTAACTTTCAAAGATATGTTTCATATACTCACTTTAAATGACAAACTAGAACTTGTAAAGGTTGGTCTGTTATCATTAAGGTCCAACACTTCGACTTTCAATTGTCTGATTGTCTGTCTCGGTGGTTGGCCTCCATCCGTTGCTGCCACTGTTAATCGGTAAATAGATCTTTCTTCATGGTCAAGCACTGAAACAAGTTTATTTAATTAGCCATTAGACAATCCTACTCTTACATAGTTTACTTCAACTTCATGTTTTTTAAACCTACCTGTGCTAGTTTTAATAACACCCGTCTTAGAATCAATGACGAATACACCAAATCCGTCAATGTCTCGTTCGTTGAGTATAGAATATGTAACTGATGCGTTAACACCGTTGTCTCTATCTATAGCTTTAACTCTAGCTACTTCTGCACCAGGCTGTTGTTCTTCTCTTACACTTACAACATCTTCTCTAGGGTCAACGATTTCTGGTGAATTATCATTTACATCAGTTATTTTGATTGAGACCGGAACTCGGCTAGATCTTGGTAGAGATCCTTTATCTCTAGCTTCAGCAAAAAGGGAGTAAGAATGCTTGATTTCTCTATCCAAAACTTCTTTGGTAGTTATAATCCCTGGAACAACGATTTTTTTTCAATAAATTGACTTTTGATAACAAAATAATATTCCGGCTTTATTATTACATTTTTTGTACAGTAATAAGATATACCTATCTATGTGAAGAACGGTTTAGAATTTTGTCAATTTCAAAACGATTATCGTGACTTTAAATACTAAAATTAGCCATTCATAAAGAAGATCACCTGCGGCAAAATGCCTATGATTATCCGAGGACCCACTCCGTATTCGGAACCTAAAAATCGTCATGACAGAAACTTGGGACCACGATAAACGTAATTTTCTCATATCTGCCATTCGAAATGAAACTGTATCTTACGGCAACAAGGTCTATATTACAGTGCACGAGATAAAACTGTCGGTGGATAATAAGATGTGGCAGGGACCGTCGTAATGAGCAATGTGAAGCGAGTTCTAGAAAAAAAAACTGTTCATCGTTATTTCTCCGGCGCAAACAACAGAGCCACTACGGATTATGTTTCGATGATATTAAAGTAAGAATGTGATTATATACGACATCGCAATATATCTGCGCATCGAATCATGCTTTGAAGTTTACTTTTGAAAAAGTTTTTGAAGTTACAAAACCATTTTACTAATGTCTATATATTATGTATAGGAACATGAATACCAACATTCCAATATAACAACTAACAGTTTAGCAATAACCCTAATTTTGTAACCGTATAAACACCAATAAATTTGTCCAGGCCATTAATAAGTCACTCAAACGCTCGTAGCATACAACACTATCTCAAAACGTGATATACAATTAGAATTATATAGTCAATCTCTACTCGAATTCCGGCTGTATTTTACACTTATAATTCATTTGCGAACAGATGAAAATAAAAGGTATCCGTCAAGCAAACGAGTTGTAGGGTCGGATTGCGTCCTACACGTACAACTGTAACATATGAACATTAAATAGCCGACGACAGTATCTGGGCTTGCACGGCTCGTAATAAAACATGGGAGAGAATGGCAATGCTGCTACATAGTAATATTTTAATAATAGTTAATGGTAGGTCAAGACGCGTGCGGGTATGAGGACGTTTATAACTTGCTATTGACGCGCGTAAATTTATTCGTGAACCACCCGGAGTGATCTGAACTGCTTGACTTCGTGACCTCAAGTGAGAAACGTATAACAAGAAAGAAATAATGATGGATGCACCGAGATAACATCAATTCCGATTTTGAGGTTTAGATCGGTATTTTCCGCGATAGATGATTTGAATTAAACAACGAAATATTCCATAGGACAATGGATTATTTCCATACATTGTTGGTGTAAAAAAAATACTTCGCGGTCAGATCTAGGATTATTTCGAATAGCTAGGGCCATACTAAAAACTTAAAAATATAAATGGACTTAACCCTGTAACGGCATTTTATTTTTTGACTTTTGCATAGTTATTTATTGTTATGAGTTACATACGAAAACTTAAATGCCTACTAAAATATCGTTACAGGTTTAAATTCGTAGAATTAGTTTAGGGTCTATATAACTTATCTATTAGCAATATTCTTAGTTCTGGCCGCGAAATCCTTTTTTAGACTAGAATGCCCGATGTATTTACTGTGATATTGCGCTTTAATTATATAGGGAAGTTTTCGTATATTCCCAAATTTAACGGTAGTAATTGTCAGGAGACATTCGGCCTCTCTCGATTCGGCATCAAAGTCTTTGAAGCGCCGACGAATAAAACGAAGGGTCGGGAACGATTATGGACATAAGAGGTTGGGTATCGCCCTCCGAAAACGTTACCACCTGTTGAAATCTGAATTCCCTATCAGAAGACCAGACTACATACAGTTGTCATGAATGATTTACGAATTTTGCATCCCAGGGTTGGTTAGCTAAAGATGCGCTAACTAGCTCTCGGGGTGTTGATCTCCGATCTTGGATAAGCCAAATTGAGATGAAACGGTACGCCATTCATCAGTCAGTTATCGAGGATAACGATGCATTCGAGCTTTTTATTGGACCATATGAAGAAGCGAAAAAATCACACGATACTGAAGATTAAGATCAGTTTTAGGGATCGAAATCGATCGGAGAGTTCACGGATGAGGCCCGGGTTTAGAGTCACGAAATCGCTCGTACCTTTCCTCCTATTTAGTGCAACCATTTGTAATTCTAATACGTCGAGGTTAAAATGATAATTTATGAATGCATTTGCGGACATTGTACTTATAGTGAAAATACTTCATCCAACTCAATTTTTTTTTTGCATTTGTCCGTCATTATTACCTGACTGTACCAGAAGGTTTTACTTATGTATGTCCATTTCTTTGGCACGCTCTACAGCTCAAGCGGCTTGATGTGAGGTGTGATTGCACATTGCCTTCGTCTCCATTGTCAAAGAGACATTTTGCTTGTTATAAAATTTTATCATTACGACGCATCCAACCAACAAAAAAAAATTTAAATAGTTAAATTTTTGTTTTTCTATTAATTTATATGAGTAATTAATCGTATTAAGTAACACCTCAATAGGTTTTAAGGTATACTTGAAATTAAATTATTTTCATAACGTAACTTATTACTAGCATTCATAAGAAGACTGAAGAATCAAAAACGCAACAATATTTATAGACATTAAGCCATGAAAAACTAAAGACAATTATAGACAAGTCAGATCAGAACTTAAATTGAAATCTAAAACGATATTCATGAGAGGAAGGACCGTAAACAACCACTCAACTATGCTCCCTATTTCTTTAAATTGTGCAGGTATTAATGCAGCTCTGTTTACACGAACTATTTACTCAGTCGATGAGTCTTAAGTCAAAACACACATTGGGTTTTAACTTTCAAAGGAGCCGACAAATTAAACAATGCTGAGTGGATGGGAGGTTGGATAATTCTCAACTAATCAAATAGTAGTAGGATTCTTCGATCGTTTGTGTTACGGTAAAATTGCATTGTTATACCGGTGAAATGCTTACTATTAAGTTAACCGCATTGTTTTGTAGGCTGAATGAAAACAATGCGTGCGATGCTTATGTGGGTATTGTCAGTTTTTTCTCAATCTTGTTCGGTTACAGAATTTCCTTAAATTCTCTGTGTTGCCATTTGAGTGTGTGGTTTTCTTGTTAAATTTAAAATTTAGTTACGTTAAAGCGTGTAAAAGCTAAAATTATTGGCAAAGACTATATAGTGTAACTGAAACGAACAGTTCTGTACCCGATTCCACTCAGGCCATAAGAAAAAATTGTAATTAAAATGATTGCATTGTTATTCGATTTCCAAACATATGCGGAGGAATTTCTTTCCCCTTTCATCTACATTTATAGCACGATTAATAAGTATGTATATAATTGATACAAGAATAAATGATATTGAATTTGAATTTGAAAGATTGCATTGAAATCTAAGTTAATAAAACAAACTGGTAACTCGATTTCACCGCTCCTTCACATTATTGATGCCGACTTTAACTACTCGTACACTTTCAAGCCTGTTCTAAGTACGACGAGAATTTAGCTTTCCACGAAGATATTATTTATTTCCTGGTTGAGTAACTACAGATATTACAAGCCATGATAATAATCAGCACTTACCTGTAACAGGATTTACGATGAAGCTGGTATTGGAAGGAAATAGGCTGTATCTCAGAATAGAATTGTCGCCCAAATCAGCATCAGTCGCTGCTATTTTACCGACAAACGCACCGACTCTCTGGTTTTCTTCCACTTGAAATTCATAGGCTGTTTTTGAGAATACTGGATCATTATCATTTGCATCTACCACGTTGACAATAAGACTAGCTGTCGCAGATAAAGGCGGGATGCCATTATCGGTGGCTATTATAGTCATCTTGTGTTTATCCATCGCTTCCCTGTCAAGTGGTTTCGCTAAGTAAACCCAGCCAGTAGTCGGCTGCACTTTAAAATGCTCTTCATTTGTGCTGTTTTCAGAGACAATGCGATAAGTTATGCGCGCGTTATTTCCAGTATCTTTATCAATGGCTTGAATCTCCAAAATCTGTAAGGAATTGTGTATCTAAAACCAATCTTTACTATAACATTTAAATCAATTAAAATCTATTCATGGAATAGAATATGAATGGGAAATTTCTTTAACATGCGTGTGACGCACGTGTGATTATATCCATTATAAAAACAATCTCAATTATCATACTAAAATCACTAACGTTTTCGATTTAACGAAAATGATTATAACTAGTTTTTCAATAAACGCAGGCTTGAGATGGAATTATAAAATCGATTATCGCCCATAAAACGTTATACCTACGTTTAGATATGTTATTTTTGACAATGTTTTTATTCTAATCGACTTAATCGCTTAATGGGTTTCTGATAATTATATTAGAAGCAATGTCGTCATATATTTATTTGTGTATAAATATATTTATTGAAGTTTCGACAACATTAAATAAACTAAAAGTTACACAATATAACAGACTTATTCTACACAATTTAATACACATTTAGTGATGCTTTTAAGAGGAATTAAATATAGTTTAAATTCACTGATACACCAGGTTAGTGGTGCTATTGTCGAGATACTATAAGAGATCAAAATATAACGATATCATAGTAAATTAAAAGTTTTTCCATACGATGAGCATTTACTGTTGCATGAAAGTTCAACTAAATTACAAAGGACAAAATATAATTGCAGAAAAATATCTTAGTTTTCTAATCTGCACACGTATCATAAAAGATGCCATTGTGCCTTACCTTGGTTTTCAAAGCTTCAGATTCCAAAACATTAGCACTGTAGGTGTCGTGTTCAAACACAGGTGGGTTGTCGTTGATATCCTGAACGTCTACAGCCAAGGTTAAGTTAGCACTGAGCTGTGGTGACCCTCCATCCTTGGCAGAAATGATCAGAGTATGTCGGACCAAGTTCTCGTAATCCAAAGGTCTATGGAAAATTAAAATAATTAGTTGTAAATTGAGATTATCTTATTCTAATAGGAGTAAGATGTCATGGGTTTGGATAAATGGTATCATCAATCGCGATGTAAATTGCAAGTCAAGAAGTTTTTTGGGTCCAAAAATGTATTCATTATTGATTTAAATTCGAAGAAAATGCATTTAAATTACGTTTGTTGATAGACTTTACAAGCTTAGTACTGAGTGAAGGAAGAAAACTAAACTAAAACAATTGAAATTGAAGAAACAGAAATTGAACTAGAATCACATGCGTTAAGTGATTGATCTTTTAGTACAATATTCTGACTAACAAAAGACATCTCTTTAATAATATCCGAGTCAAACCCACTAACAGTTCTATCAAATATATCACTAACCTTAACAAAGTCACAATTCCATTCTGGCTGTTCACAGAAAAGGTATTCGTGGGTCCTGTCGCTGATACCAGATAGTAAGTAATTTGTGAGTTCTTTCCATCATCCTCATCGGTAGCTCTGGCGGCATACACTACTGAACCAACAGCTGCAGACTCGGCTACTGATACTCTTACTGATGACGTTCCGAATTCTGGTGCGTTGTCGTTCACATCTTCTAGTATAATTTGAACCTGTGAAGACATTGTTTTTTAATTGACTGCGTAAGAAGGCTTATGTTGTGGCGTATGTTTGTTTGTATGTATGTCCTTTTCGCTTCGCTTTAGTTTGTCGGTTTGATGGATTTCAACATATAGGTCATTGGATTCGTCTCAATTGTAAAAGTTACAGAGGCTATAATTTTTTTCAAAGTACTCCCTATTATTGAGCAGTCAGGTTTTTAGATTTTCTTTACTTGACAACGACTTTTGTCGGTAAGCATTGACCGCGATGGTAGTGAACGTTTTAATGATTATTTTATACTAGTATTAAGCTAATAAACAAAGGCATTGAAACCGCGTCAACAATTAAAATGTTAGTGAAGGCAGTAAAAAGCTTTTGATGTAAATGATTTTACAATTAATTTTGCTTCATTCGACTTCAGCCATTAAGATGGGACGTTAAAGCGCTATAACTAAAATTTGATTAATTCTCATAATGAAAACACCTGTGTTTTATCTGTCCTATTCTGGGTTCAGGGACATTGTGGAATTAGTAAGGCTTACAAATCTATAGGTTAACGTTACTGGACTCGAGTTTTAATTAAATTAGAAGTAGCACTTTCGGAACATCAAAGAAGCATTCAGGTATAAAGATTTGTTCTCGATTGCACTGATTCATCTCTTCGTCATCTTAACTTTTATTAGTCATCATTTAACTGAACTTATTGGAATAGCAGTCATGAGACATTCTATTATAAGTGTCATTATCTTAGACAGTTTTCCTTTGCTGTTACATACAATTCGTTTCTTCTACATATTGTACATCAATTTAGTTTTAAAATTGTTGTCTACACTCTCTTTTTCCAATCTGAACTATACTCACTTGCGTTTGGTCATAACTCGCAGCGTTTCCGTTAGCTGCTCTGACGTTTAGCAAATATGATGCCGAGGTTTCTCTGTCTAGTTGTCCAGACGTTCTGATGGCTCCTGTGTGAGTTTCTATGGTGAATTTGTGGTCTACATCTCCGGATACGATGCTGTAGCGAACTAATTGTTTACCTGGGGAAATAAAAATAATGGTTTGAGAATCTAGTAATACATTTATGTCTTCTTGGGGTCTAATAGCTCGCTTTTTTTAAAGTATTAAGATAGCAAACGCGTTGGCAATGCCACTAACTTCTGCCGCCCATGGACATTGCAACAAACTTCGAATAGGATTAAGAGAGACTTTTAGGTAGTTAGTAGTTTCTGTTAGTAACAGATGTTAGTGGGAATATTGGTTTTTGTTAATTCTTTAGAGAGCGTCATAAAAATGTCAGTACAAATTACGCTATCCGATACTAAAAAAAATTTTATATCAGTAAAATATTTGTTGTTAATTTAATAGTATATTACAGTAGTTTCTAATGTCTAGATAGACAATATCCATTATATTTTTCGTGAAGTAATTTTTCATGAATTAAATTCTTTCTAAATAGAATATCTTTAAACTTAATTCCATACAATTTCCTCTTGGTAATAAATTCAATATTCGTTATAAAATAGTATTTAAGTATTTAGTGACACACAGATATTATGTGCGACAAATAAATACAATTTATTTTTAACAAAAAAAAATTAATACGCATTAATAAATAAATTGTAAGGTTTAGTATACGCGAAAAAACGTAATATAAATTAGTACTAAAACATATATATATCATACAATAACTATGACTTAATTTTATACAATATTTTTTTTTAATTTTAAGTTGTGAATTATCGGAATGTAACTTCTCAGTTGCTTCAATGTCAAGAACAACAGAATCAAAAGAGACAGTTGTCGATTACCATATTTGGACCGCTACTTTTTACACTAATAATTATACACTAAGGTCCTAAGGCGATCTCAAAAACAATAGTCAATTCAAACTTGTTTCATGGGACTTACGACCTTATGTGGTATGAAAAACTGGCAAGGATTAAAGTGCAACGCACACTCGACTTTCAACTTTTAACATCATTGAATTTTGTTTTTTGAGTTGACATAATTCGCACACTTAGATAAACAGTAGCACAACTAAAAATCTCGCTTTTTTAGGTGTCTTTGGAGTACTCGTAGTTTTTGACTTAGATTCTGATAATGGCAATTAGGTAATCGATTTTAAGTTACTTTGAGTTGTGCTACTCTTTATGTAGGTGTGCGATTATTGATTTTAATACTGTTTTGTGTGACTTTTTAAGAACTAAAAAACCTGATAAAACTATATGATTGAATGTTGAGCTATTTAATTTAGACCTGTATTTCAATTCACAGTCAATCTCTTTTACAAATTAGAACAAAAATTTTTTTTTTTTAAATACATGTTTAAAACATGTTAAAAATTGCTTCCTTGAAATTGTCAAGTTTACTCTAATTAAATATTGTATTCGTTAAAAAACTTTGAACCACAATGCTTCATAATTCGTCTGTTCGTTTATTATGCATCTGTATGTATAAAGAATACCGTACTTGTCTCAATTATCCTCAGATTACGGGTATTCTTGCAAAATTGGACGCAAAGCTATTTACGGTCACCATAAACATTTATGTACTTGCATCCTTTGACTATGATGTTGCAGATCGTTTACATCTGAGGAGCCGTTCAAGTATTGCGTTAACACTATAGGGGGTGGGGGGTCCTTCCTTTACTTTGATGACCGTTTTAGATGGTGATGGAGTCAGCAGTTATTTACGATTTTACAAAATATGGCAAACACTCAATAAAAAAACTACAAAAGAAAGATGCATGTAACAATGTTATAATTGTGATAAATCTGCTTATTATAACTTAAGCGGCTCCATATTGACAGACGAAGAGTTATAATAAAATTTTGTGACAACTCAAAATAATTTCGATACATCTAAATTGCTCCATTTTATCAACTTAAACAGTCAATTAATAAGAACAAAGCAGTTCTAATTTGTAAACCGCTTCCTACACAAAGCTTGCTAGAATAATATTTGTTTCTACTAGTCATCTATTACATTAGTCATCCGGTATATTTAATTGGATGCATTAATTAAAACCAGAAATCCGTTGAAAATGTTCTTTGTAGACATTACCGACTGGGTCCGGTCTTGTTAATTATGCTTCATCCATGCCTAAATTAGTATCAAACGCAAATGTTCAATTGCCGTGGTGTTCTGCACCAACCATTGTATTGTCCTTTAAATTTGTTTTGATATCTACATTTAAGGGTGTATTACTAAAGATGAGATTTTTCCCCTTAATTGTATCCTTGTGACTAGATTGCGTGGGTGTCTTGTACCCGTAATGTTTTTTGCTATCTTTACCTGTGTTGCTAAACTATTATCGATAGATTCTCGAATCCAGTTTACTTAAATACCATTGTTTTTAATATTAGTTGTTATTGTAACTATAATTGCAACGAAAAGCTTAAGGATCACCCGAAAACAGGGTGCATCGAAAACGGGAAACCACTTTATATCTATCAAATTTTAATTGGCACATCTCACAGCGCATGCGATTCATTGTCGAATGCTTTTTGCGCAGCGGTGTTTTTTTGCGGGCGAGTTTTTTCGTGGGTCGTTTCGGCCGGGACAGTTGACGCGGTAAGATTGATATACTGACTTATTCGTCGACGGTCTCAGGAATCTTTGTTTCTGTAACTGGTCCACGCTCCCCGCCCGCCTCGCTTCGCCCCCGCGTCCTCCCTTTGTCAATACTCTTTATACAGTCAGCAACGTCGTCTTATTTTCGAAGATTTTACGGGCGCGTCTTTTAATGCCGCGATCGGTGTATGTTTTTGAATTGGGACTTTTGGCGATTTTTGTAGATGCCCCGATAGGCTTCTACTGAGCTTTTGATTCAAGATTATTTCATCCAAGAATCTTTATTGTTTTCTCCTTTATTTCGATCATATTTCAGTTTATTAAATTAAAAGTAACTTTGATTAATGAGAGAGTATTAGCATACATCAAATTCCCGCTTACATGAATATTAGAAAACTAAGTAAGGTTTATGATCTTTTCCAAAACTCAGGCTTTAAATAGAGATTACTTGATTTAGAACAGCTTAAACCAAGGATTTCTGTCTCATAGCTTCTATAATCCTAAATTCATGGTTCCTTGTAACCATTAAATTATCATAAGGCTTGCCTTCTCGGATTACCAAACGAATGAAAAAATATTTTTTGTCAAGTCTTTTTAAGGACCAGACCATATGCGTCAACCTAATTTAATCAATATAGAAGACGTTTGTATTTATTGTTGTAAAACAAGTATGGTGGAGGATATAGCTAAAGATGGATTAAAAAAGTAACGATCAAAAGAATATGATTTTAATTATCATTTAAGTTATTCTATTAATGTTTAATTATAATTGATTTCTACAATGCATGTTCGATTAGATTATTTATTGCTTTTTAATTATAGACATATTTATTACTATTTCATTAAAATTGATTTCTTCAATTCATTTTCTATTAAGTATTTTATTGCGTTTTAATTATACACATATTTATTACTGTTTCATTAAAATTGATTTCTGCAATGCATCTTCTATTAGGTGTTTTATCGCATATTTTATTATTATAGCTTTAAAGTTCATCTGCTAGGTCTTCAAAGTTATACCTAAGTTAAGTTCTATTCACTAAGATTACAATACTTCTAGTTCAAAAATAGACTTTATTTTCAGACCATTAAGTGCCGATTTCTTTAAACTTTAATATATTCCTAATTAGTGTCACCAAGTTAATGATTTGTTTAATAACTACTAACATAATTATCTGAAACCATTACTATTACATTACCTAATTATAGTGGACAAAAATGTTACACAATTTTGTAAAGCATCTTGGTCTATTTACTTAGTAGGTATACCCTTAATAACTAAGACTATTATGAATTTCGAATCCCTGCCAAAATTTTGACCACTGTCTCTATGGCAATCATTTGCAGCTATTTCATTCGCTGTCGAATCAATGGTCGTACCCGCCCTGTTTCAAAACAGTGCCCTTCTAAATTCAAATCATTAATTCCTTTTGATTATCTTTCTCACGAACCCCCATTTGACTTCAATTAAGTCTTGTTGAGATCGTCTAGCGAGTTGGTCGATTCCCGATTTGAGTTTAATGAATTAATTATCGTCAGATTATCTCTAAAGGGCATTGGGATTAAGCTTGAAAAGGCTTTGTTGAGATTACGTATCGGTGGCCATCTTGAATACGGTTTTTTAGAGAATGCTTATTTTTAACTATCGACCTATAGTGGTAGTGTTTTGTTTTTTTATTTTTCTGTTGCTAGTGTTAATTTATATCTTATTATATAAAAACACAGTGTAAGTGTGTTTGTCACTGAACTCCTCCTAAATGGCAAATCAGATTTCAATAAAAGAATTGTGAGATATTTCAGAGGGACTGAGTATTGTTTCGAGCCACAGTTGGACCAAGTTGGTGCTGATGTCGAGATACTTCAAGGGACCAGCTAAGGAGTTATTGAATTGCCGTCTTAGTAAATGTTATCCATGATAAGTACCAAAGATTTAATTACATAAGGTTCGGCATTACCTGATGGAGAAAACTAATGAATCAACTTAACTATAATAGATAAAATATATTGCAGAACATCTATCCAATATTCTATTTATCAATAAAATAACGTAATTTAAATTAATAAATACAAAGAATTAATCTTTACTAGTTTTACGTGAAACGTAACCATAGGTTTCCTTTTATACAGTTCTTTTGATGGTGAAATTCGAAAACACCTTTTCTTGTTTTATCAAACAAAATTGATACCTAGAATTTAGCTAACAGCTATCTCTATTTTAACTATGGATTAACGAAACGTGCGGAACGAACGAATCGTGTGAACGATTTAATTTCCGTACCGAGTTAAATAACGGCGGTAAAAAGTCGAAAAATAATTGCAGTTTCAAAAAAGAGGTCTAGAATTGCGGCAAAAACGTTGTAAGGCCATTGACCTCTCGGACATACTGCTTACCGCGTACCCACAGGATTGAATTTCAAATTTTCAGCAGATTCGCAACTCGCAGTGCGACGCAAGAAAGCGTGAACTGACCACATTTTTTCGACGCAAAAACAGAATAGATCGTCACAAATTTTGAACACCAAATATAGAGCAAGTGATTGTTAAAGTAAAATGGCGTAAAAAGTTTATCCGGGATTCGGAGTAACTATAAAAACTATTGTGGCAGATGCTTGATTTAATACTTTTTCTGTAAACAGTATTTTGCGTAAAGAACAAAACGAAATGAATTTTTTAATAACAGTGTTCATTATCATAATTGTACATAAGACAAAACTATGTTCGAATCACTTTGAACCTTATTATCGGTACACATGACTTCAATTCCTTCTTCATTAAGTAGGCTTTAAGCTGAAATATTAACAGTATTGTGAACTGGTATATTTTTTGTAAACCTGACTTTTGTATCGAAGCTTAGGATTAGGATTATTATTGCTTAATAAGAAAAAAACTGACTACTATTTTTTATAATTCAATGATACCTTAAATATTGAAATTCGTCAAGCCGTTTCGACTGTAGAGCATGCCAAAGAAATAGCCATACATACACTCGATAAACAACACCCTCTTGGGGCAGTCAAAAAAAACAACAGTAATAACTAAAACAAATGACTAACAGCCAATTTAAAAAAAAGTAAAGAGATATTTTTAAATATGGAACTTTACCAATAAATGGGAAGCTTGATAACCAGTTGCAATCAGTCAGTATAGTCTTAGCACTAGTAATTAAAGGAATTTGATAGGAAAATACAAGACACTGGCGTTAACATTTACTGCTCGGGCAATTAAAGAGAAGAGATGTAGATACGAATTGATAAAAACCAGATAAATCAAAGAAAACGATACTGAATCTTACATGTTCTGTGGACTATTCAAGGAAGCTAAATTCTAAGCTTTTGTTTAGCTTTGTTTATAAATAAACATACTAGATATTATGAAAGGAATAGAGATGAAAGTTATGACATATTTTTTGTATTTTAATTTGGTACCTAATTATAATCTATATCTATACTGATATATAAAGCTGAAGAGTTTGTTTGTTTGTTTGTTTAAACGCGCTAATCTCAGCGACTACTGGACCGATTTGAAAAATTATTTTAGTGTAAGATAGTCCATTTATCGAGGAAGCCTATAGGCTATATAACATCACGCTAAGATAAATAGGAGAGGAGCAGCAAAAAAAAAATTCCAGAAACGGGAAATTAACGCGAGCGGAGCCGCTGGCAACTTCTAGTATTGTATATATTATGCTTTTACAAAAAAGTATATAAGGAAAGAAACTAAAAGACCGGACAGACGTTTTGCCACATCTTTTTACATTTTTATTTTTGTATTCAACCAAATTTATTTGTAAATTTTATCGTAATATCACTGTATAAAACCATAACTTTAAATACAGATAAATTAGTAACATATAAGCAACGCGACGGGACCAGTCAAATATTTACAACACCAGACAGATTGGATGCGAAAGCAATTTGAAATAAATACGAATTTCAATAACAATAAATTCACCTCAAAACAAATTCGGGCTCGCAACTTCAGTAAAAGCAATCAGTGTTTCAAACACGTCTTTCGGGACTCATTAAATTATATTTTTTTAATTAATGGATGCTTATCTTCAGGCAACTTGGTTATAAATCTAGTGGGGGCGGGCGGCCAGGCATTGAGCTTAAATATTATTGTGCTCTTTCTAATTAAACTCAAGACTGCTTTGCGCGTCTTCTTAAGGGAGTAAGGGATAAGCTATGGGAGTTTGCGCTAAGAAAGCTTTACGAAGCTTTTACTAGCTTTTTTCGTCTGAAAGTTTCCCCTAATCTTTGTAGTTTCTATGGTAAAATACAGTATTAAATAGCTAGTTAATTCACTTGTAAAACTTGACATAATGTGATTTTTTTTTATTGGCAATTTTGTCTTCCTAGCCTTTGTCTATCTTACGTTTTTTGTCACTCCAGCAATGCAGAATAGTTCAACCTTATATTCATCAAGCTTTTATGTGTTACTTGACGTCGCCCGCGGAACAGTAGTTTTACAAAATATTGAATTTATCCCAAGGGAACCTATAACCGGGTTAAAATGTATCCTATGTCCTACTCCTAGATGCAAACTATCTGTGTACCAAGTTTTAGCTTAATCCGTTCAACGGTTAGAGCGTGGCGGACTTACAAACATCCAAACATACAAATATCCAAACATCTTTACAAACTTTCACATTTATAATATTAGTAGGATGTAATATTAAAAGCCCCCACGCTTTTATATAAATAAAGCCTAACAACAAACTAATCGATAAACTTAAAATGGCATTCGAAGACATTTTCAAGTATCGTAACACGGTAGGTATGGATCGACGGAAAATATTTATATTGCCGATCCAATACCGATTGTAAGTAGTAATCGAAATATGTAATCAGTTATTGGTTATTTCTCACGATTATTTAAAACTTGACTCCTTATAAATGGCGATAAAAGCTTGCAAAAGTTTACTTTACTATTAATTTATTATTAACAAAAAAACAAAGAAATGCGTACAATATAATGTATACCTACGGTTTAATTGAGAAGTCTTCTTTTTTAAATCGGTAAATAATTCTACGTTTGTAACGAGGGGGGATTTAAAAAAAACCAATAACCTATGTCACACCCAATAGGGACGAATTTAACGACATCTCACACTTAGACGTCAAAGCGTTAACGTTGTAGAGCATGTCAAAGAAATTAACATAATTATATACAGTAAAAAAAAATAACCATAATTCTGTCGCAGGCGGGTAAAAAAGTACCTATTATAATTATAAATCGCAAAAGTGACTTTCAATATTATTTTCTTTTATAATTCATTGTTTAATTCATAGTAACTTCTGATTTAACCGTAACTAAGTTGTCAAAAACACTTGCACCACGCACCAAACAGAAATACAATGTGGGATAATTTTTAAGCGATATCTTCTCAATCTACTGATTTGATTTGCAATATTGCTCCTTTTGATATGGGGTTAATTACAAGGATATTTATTAATATCCCTTGCCACACAGATTTAAGTTCTTTTGCTGAAGATTTCTTCAATTGAGCTTCCTTATAAGTCAGACAAATTTGCTTATTGCTTGATTGTCAATTTATCCGTGTTTTGAATAATGAAGCAGCATTTTTATTAAGTACTAGCGGACCCGCCCTCGCTTCGCTTCGGTAAACTTATGTCAAAACGAAGGTAAAAAAGTAGCCTGAGTTATTCCTTACTACATCAGCTATCCACCAGTGAAAGTCCTGTCAAAATCGGTTCAGCCGTTTCAGAGATTAAACGGATCAAATAGACGGACAGAATTTTTTTTAATGTTATTTTGGTATGTATACCGTGTATACATACGTATGCATTTAGTAAAAAGCGGCTATTTTAATATTACAAACAGACACTTCAATTTTATTTAGTTGTACCTATAGCTGATAATAAATAGCTAGTTTGCTTATCTCTACTCGCTAAAGGTGCAACACTTTCTGAACTTAAGGCATTAGTGAACTTATCACATCGAATCATATTCAAAGAGTAAATGACTATGATCTTTGGCCTCCAATGACAAGTCAGTATCAGTTATCCAAGGACTAACTTCGAGTCACTTAGAAAAGGTAATAAGAATTTGTTTTGAGACCGTT